>JBANRG010000150.1:0-45582 GCA_037954225.1 Stygiomarasmius scandens | reverse complement strand
GTAGCTCGGTCCAAAAGTCGATTGAACAACACAATTACTTCGTCAATGCAAGCCATGGCTTGGCTTGCATCCATGTTAGTGTTGAGTAATCGATTGCACAAGTCTTCAAAGTACTGACGCGCAGAACCCTGAAAGATATCGTCCAAGGTAGAAGTGATGTACTGTGACAAGGAGATACACTCTGATAAAGAGTGCTTTCTGGGTTAATAGGTTTTTTAGAAGTAATGAAAGCACAAAACAAAATCCTACTTACTTTGGATTGATTTTACCCTCTAGAAAATCCCTCTGAATCTCCAACACATTCTGCCTTCGGGCCTGTCTTGCATGCAGACTGAATTATGTTAGTTCATTGCCACATAAGAAGGAATAGAAGTACGATACAGGTGTATTTCTTCTTCATGTCGTTGTCGACGATAACGCTTTTGGCGATCCTGTTTAACCCTATCACGATTCCTTAATTTTCAAGCATAAGTAACAAGAAAAATATATATCTTTGAAACACACCTAACATAGTATCTTGCGCTCTTTTCTCTTGCTGCCTGCTGTTGCTGTTCAAGAGTAAAGTAGACTTTTTGACGAGGCATGAGGATATGTTATGAAGGAAAGTTCCTATAGTCACACGTAAGTGTAAATGTAGTCTTGTGTAGCTGGATTGTTCTTACTTTTTCATTTCGCACCAAATTGTGCTTAATTCAATACATAAACATGGATATAACATACATGATACTTATTCAGGCAGATGTTGAAATTTACAGAGCATGTTCAAGTAGATACGTCGAAGTAGATACATAGGTATGATTCAACGAAATGATTTCATCACTCGCAGGACTGTAGCAACTCCTCCATGGTAGAATAGAGGCCCAAGCCCTCCTGGACACTATCCCTCGCATCTCGTTCCCTTTGCTTCCTCTCCAATCCCTGCATTGAAGCCCTGGTTCTCATTCCATCATCATGATATCTAAATAAACCCCCTGCGCTATATTCTGTGAAAGAGAATCTCTTTTCACCTGGAGAAACTGAGGTATTTGAATGACGGAGATAGCTGGAGGGTAGAAGAATGCTGGATCCAGGAGGAAACTCAATAACGAGCCTAAGATCCCACAAAATGAGATGTCCCCCTTTGTGGTAATCAAAGGCTCCGAGAGCAGTGACACCGCACCAGCCAAAAATGAAATTGAAGTAATCCAGGTATTCAAATGTCTCCGTGGGGTCGTCAAAGTTGAAGGTGGCAGCTGCAAATGCGGTACGGGGAAAGTTTCGACGGAAGTGTGTATCGTGGGAAGCATACTGGTCGAGGGCATCAGTATAGCATTTGTGCAGTTTGGGGGCCCAGGTGGCCATTGCAGCACTGATGTGGCCAGAGATTCTTTGGAAGCAGTCAGACAATAGAAGGTCATCAAGGATTAGCTGGTTCATGGGGCTCTGATTGAATGGCTTCGGATTCTGGAATTAAGGAATAAAAGGATGCGTCTCAAGCATCAACCAAGTCACTTACTTTCTGTCCACCTCCAAAAGAGTAGCCTGTAGATATTGAGCACCAGACGTTTCGACGGGGTGGGTGGTCCATATGTGAACGGGTGACTGTAAGTCTATAATGATCCAGAAGAAGTCCGGCCTGCTCGTGAACACCATCCCATGTTGTATCCCCGGGTGGACTACCGACTAGAACCAGAAAGATCCTTCCATCCTTATCGATAATTGGTATGGATGTCCTAAAAATAATATCATATTGGCAAGAATAAGCAAGGTAGCGAAAAAGCACTGGCTTGCCGTCCCATTGTACTAGTTTGAATTTGAATCTTGAATTTGGTCCGACCATCTCCTCCAGCATCCATACCTTGCCTGGTCCCTCAACCCAATCTTGGCCGATGTATCCACTGCTCCGAGCAACAGGTGTAAGGCAATCCCATTGCACTACGATCGGCTTTGCCTCGTTGAGAACGTGTGCAGTAGTGTTGGATCTGGATTGCTTCAGTGCCCTGCTCTCCAACTTTCGCTTTTGTCTTTGACAATCATGAGCAGCCAAAGTGTGTTTCTTCTGGACTGAGCTCTTGACTGAGTCCAAGGCAGAAGCTTTCAGATTGGAGTTTTTTTTCTTCTTGGATCGCCGTGTCTTTTGAGCTCGGGCGGATCGGAGTTGAGGAGAGGTTGCCAGTGGTGCAATATCAGGCACTACCTGTATACCTACGCCGGGTGTTAAATAAGGATTTCAAAAGATTATTTGAACTTACCTGCTGTATTAGATGTCATGTGGGCCAGCTCTACCTGCATATCAATAGAGGGTGGCACTAGTATAGACATGCCAGGCTTGAGATCCAGAGCGCATATTGGCGAGGATTGGCGGGACGATGATGCTGAGGACAAAGGAGAGGTGGCGGTAGATTGTAAAGAGACATTGGCAAGATCGAGGTGGATATTGTCGTCTTGGTTGTTCTGGTCACCTTGCTGAGCTTTTGCGAGTATCACCCAAGTAATAGTCGAGTCGATGTCAAAGTTGGGGACCTTGATCCAAAGGGGCTGGGATAGGGGTTAATAGGGTTGGTTGGTAAAAAATATGTAGAGCGATGATTTTGACTTACTTGGGGATTTTCTGTTTTGAAACGGCCAAACATTCAGGACTCGATTGGGAAGTTGATGCGCAAGAAAAATAAGAAGCTCAGCTCAGTGCTCTCAGAATGGACCCGCGACTGAGTCCCAAACAGAGCTACTGGGCCCTCTTCTCAGATTTCCATGTGGGTGAAGTACTCACCATAAGACATGGTTGAGATCAACAGAGTCACGAGTTTGTGACAGAGCGCGTTGAGCAGTCACGGCTGCCATTTCTATGTCAGCGTCGATGTTGATTACCTAATTGTGTTGAGAATCATCCTTTGCTGTCTAAGTCGCGTCTTGAAATCACTCCTCTTTTGCTGTTGAATATGTGTGTCAAAATGATGAACAAGAAGCGACCTGAAGACAAACTAACCCCTGGTCGTCCCGCATGGCATCACGATAAAAAAGAGGCACGTCTCAAATGGTTGAAAAGCCAAATCCCAGAAAGGCAGAAATGTGGCAACTCAAAAACGGTTGGACTGTTCCTGACGATTACTACGACTCATTTCATGGGCAAGTTCGGGTTCTATGATGATAAGGCGGGTGTAGCCATACCACCAGTTCTGAATTATGAGGATCCGAGTGTGTATTCATTCCTGGCATACGTACTGTACTGTCATGAAGAAGTGTTCGGTCGGTTTTGGGCGTTATGTTTTTGATGAACAGTTCACTCAGTTCATAAGCTGATGTGATGCGTTACGGTGATGAGTCGTTATTTTAGTGGAAAGAACCCCACCAAAACAAACAAAACACTCTTAATTGTTTGAGGTGCTTGTGAACAGATACAATGTTCTTAGGAAAAAGTACACTTTTGGTTTAACACACTTTGTAAGACTTTTGGGTTTTATAACAGAAGGTATATTCACAGACACAGTAAACAAATCAAGTTCAATCACTTTCTATCAAAACAGTACTTCAGATTCAATGCCGATGTTCAGTCAGATCAGATTTCAGCAGTAGTCCAGTATTCAGACAGACAGACAGTTCAGATTCAACAGTAACAACAGTATAGATTCACAGTATATTTTGACTTTAGAGGTGATCAACCTTTGGTTCGCTTATTTATAGGTTTAGAGCTTACACTAGTAGGTTATATTCACGATGGCCCAAAGCTATAAGCTCCAGACGCTCGCTAGTGTACCGTACAATGCGTCACTGCTTTTCTACTGTACAACCTACCTACTTTTATACCTATTCTACAATATATTTGAATGTCCGCTAAAATACTATTATAATAATACAAAATTATCGTTCGGTAGGTGTATCGAGTCCAATCATTCCTTATAAGTATATTTTCTCCTTTCTTGCTCATTTTACCGTATAGATTTTGTAGAAAAATGTAGATCCCTACAGCTTTTTACTTCCCCTGGTTTCATCATTTTCAACTCGGTAGCGGGCGATCGTAATGCTCCACTACACTGCGGTTGTCACTCCTGATAGTCTCGGTAGAGCGATTGGTCGGATTCCCATTATCCAGCTACGTTCGGTACTCCCAGACTATAATACTTTTACTTTCTCTTTTATTATTGTGGCGCTACCGAAAGTCCTTGGTTAACTATTCCTTTGATAGTATTCTCGCTTCGGTAGAGCAGTTCTAATCAACGGATTAGTATACCCAATGATACGTTGTAGATCGATAGTATTCGATCTATAGTTTCATTCCTAAAACCGATTGTATCCCGTTCTACCGAATGCCATTCTTACCGGTCTCGGTAGAGTTTCTCTCATTAGTATTGGTCCAAGGTATTATCCTCGGTACTCTGATTGTTATTATTCTCTCTCTTTTTGTAGTATTCGGTGGACTACCGAACAGTACTTTAGATAGTAGTCTATTTATTTCCATAGTATACTTGACGATCGTACTGATCTTAGAACGCTTTGTCTGATCACTGTTTCGGTAGATCTATTCCATTTCGATCTTTACCCTCCTGATGCATTTATCACAAGACTGCTACTACCGGTCTTTAGTCTTCAATTACCGAGTCGGTAAATCCCTTGAGTCGTACAAGTACACAACTAGTTTAAGTAGGAATTTGAAGTTAACTTAGTAACTTCGATAGGGTGGATCTGCTACTATAAACTGCTTCGTTCGGTAGTACATCTGTCATAGTATTCAGGATAAGCTAGATCTCTATCCGTTCACCTATATCTGCTGGTTGAAGCCTTCAAGATGGCGAGTTGCCCTTATTTAAGGATAAATCACAGAGGTCAAATCCCCATAGCCACTTTGATACATCAAAAGGGCAAATCTCCATTGGCTGCAATACTGGAACGGCATGCTCTGGCATTGGGCTGAATTCTCACGAGCCACAGCCTCGGCATTTTACAGTACCCCTGTCCAATATTTTCCCACACTTTGGAAATATAAAAAATGAAAAAAATTCAAATAAATCTGATAAATCTGAAAAATATTCTTGCCTTTTTCAGATTTTCAATATCTTTAGTCGTTGTGGAGATACAAGCACTTTTGTGAGATTGCCGAGGTGATTATGTGGATTTTCCCACGCCTTCTAAGCCTTTTTTTCGGCATTAATCAGCTATTGTGGCTGATGTGGCTGATCTTTCCCACAGCCTCTAAATAGGGGCTGTGGCTGAAAAAATCGAAAAAATGCCCAGAAAATCACTCAAAAATCACGGAAATAATAGGATGGATGGGTGTATAGGGTAAATGATGTGGCTCATTTTTGGGTTATTCCCACAGCCTCTAAATAGGGGCTGTGGCTGAAAAAATCGAAAAAAATGCCCAGAAAATCACTCAAAAATCACAGAAAGAATAGGTATGAATGGGTGTATAAGGGTAAATAATGTCGCTGATTTATTGGGCTATTCCCACGGTCTCCAAATAGGGGCTGTGGCTGAAAAAATCGAAAAAATGCCCAGAAAATCACTCAAAGATCACAGAGATATTAGGTATGAATGGGTGTATAAGGGTAAATAATGTTGCTGATTTCCTTGGGTATTCCCATAGTCTCAAAATAGAGGCTGTGGCTGAAAAAAAAAATCGAAAAAATGCCCAAAAATCACCAAAATAATAGGTATGAATGGATGTATAGGAATAAGAGTGTGGCTGATCTTGCTAGTCATTCCCACAGCCTCTGACTCTGCCATCCTCTTTGTGCTAGAGGCTGTAGCTAAAGAAACTCCAAAAAAATGCCCAAAAAAAAATCAAATGATGAAAATAGTAGGTATGTATAGGAATATAGGGGTAAATTTGGCAGTGAGCTAAATATGGCAGCTCATCATTATCATATTTTGCTTCAGGGTACTCTAGGAACTAAGTATCAACTCTGAATTATTATGTGATACATAGATATCTACATCCTTCAAAAATGCACAACAATAGCTATGAATTGCACTAATTATAGCCATCACTAGATCAATAATAGCATGTTGTTTATCTCCTCAGAAACAGTCAGACCAAGATAACTTCCCTAATAACTCCAATCCAATTGATTAAGCCAGAATTACTGAATAGATGATAATATATGGGTTTAGCATTAGTATCCATAGCATAGCTGATTCACTGTACTGCTTTTTGCCATACTACAATACATCCTGTCAGAGGAGTGCACAATCAGACAGGAATATCAATGAACAACATAAAGGTTAGGCAAGTACAAGTATGAACAGTACAAGAGGTCAAGCTTTATAACTTGGAGGTATATATGTAATAGATACAATGAGACAAGAGTACATCAGAGGATATTGATAGAAATAAACATAGAATGATAATCATGTATCTAAGAACTGCCAATGTACATCATAGTCAGATATCATCATATTTGCACTATGCTTCAATGCTTTTTATTGCCAGTAGAAGGGCAAGTTCTATTAGAGCCTCAAAATCAATATCAGGGATTAGCCTATTGCCCTGAGCTCTGAGATTAACACACAGCTATTCCATCTAATGTAAATACCATTTCAGCTATACTATTCTTCACTCTCTAGCACATTCAGATAGAACATTGTTACATATCACTCCTGCCACTATCTATGCATATAATTGGAAAGATTTGTAGCCTTTTGAGCAATCTCTTTTGATGTTTTTAGGTATCATGTAATCAATAAACCAAAAGATAGTTTGATGTAAATCCAAGTTTATATTTAGATCCCTGAACCCAAATATACTATTAATATCTATTACTCTCATAATTTACTATAAGCATTTCGTGCTTTCTTAGAATCTGTGATTTACTGTCAATAAATAATCAGTCTGAATATGATAGTTTTGTGAGCTCAGATTTGGATTCCTGAAGAGCTGGGCCAAATATACCCCATCTATCCATATCTATGATTTGTAGGCATCTTTTCTGCCACAGCCCCTATTTGGGAAAAAAGTAACAGAGCCAGAGGCTGTGGAAATGACTAGCAACATCAGCCACACTCTTACTCCTATACACCTATTCATACCTATTATTTTTGGGGTTTTTTGGTGATTTTTGGGCATTTTTTCGATTTTTATTTTCAGCCACAGCCTCTATTTTGAGACTATGGGAATACCCAAGGAAATCAGCAACATTATTTACCCTTATACACCCATTCATACCTATTATCTCTGTGATCTTTGAGTGATTTTCTGGGCATTTTTTCGATTTTTTCAGCCACAGCCCCTATTTGGAGACCGTGGGAATAGCTCAATAAATCAGCGACATTATTTACCCTTATACACCCATTCATACCTATTATTTCTGTGATTTTTGAGTGATTTTCTGGGCATTTTTTCGATTTTTTCAGCCACAGCCCCTATTTAGAGGCTGTGGGAATAACCCAAAAATGAGCCACATCATTAACCCTATACACCCATCCATCCTATTATTTCTGTGATTTTTGAGTGATTTTCTGGGCATTTTTTCGATTTTTTCAGCCATAGCCCCTATTTAGAGGCTGTGGGAAAGCTCAGCCACATCAGCCACAATAGCTGATCAATGCCGAAAAAAAGGCTTAGAAGGCGTGGGAAAATTCACATAATCACCTCGGCAATCTCACAAAAGTGCTTGTATCTCCACAACGGCTAAAGATATTGAAAATCCGAAAAAGGCAAGAATATTTTTCAGATTTATCAGATTTATTTGAATTTTTTCATTTTTTATATTTCCAAAGTGTGGGAACATATTGGACAGGGGTACTGTAAAATGTCGAGGCTGGGTTTTGTCTGGTGTACAGATCGTGAGAATTTATCCCAATGCCAGGATATGCCGCTGTGGTTTTGCCTCGATGTGAGATTTGCCATTTCTGATGTATCAGTGGCTTTGGCAATTTGCCCTCTGTGATTTATCCTTAAATAAGGGCAACTCGCCATTATTGATGGTTAAATCCAGCAGCTAGGGCTGCATCCCAAAAGTGCTCCTAGTGCTGCTCCCAAACCGACACCTCTTGTCCCAGCACCTATTCCTATTGCAGATGTGCTCACACCACAAGCTTACTGTGACCTGCAGAAATCTCTGGGACCTGCCTATCGGAATTGCATGATCTTACTTGTTATGCTACCTCATCCATTGGCTAGGAGTGGGGTTTGATTGTTTCTTTTCTTTTCTTCTAATTTCTTTCCATGCTCTTTTACTTTATGCTACCTGTTATTGAAAACCCTTTCTGGGTTTTGTGGGGGAGTATGTAACGGATATAGATTTGCCGGGTTCCTATGCCGGTAGGCAGATTACCTAATTACCTTTTACCTTGCCTGTTACTGCCACGTCGTGTCCGTAGACCGTACTCTAACTCTATTTCAGAATAGATATAGGTCATACGCAGTCGTGTGTGGTTCAGGCGGGGTAGAAGCGTTACAGCAATCCAGACGGTAACATGGCTCAGCTTCATACCAAGCTCAAATCTATTCTCGGTGATGCCTACAACGCGGCAAACTGGAACTCCGCTGTGCAATCCGCCACGGATGAGGATGGTGACCTCCAGTGAGCCGCAGCAAAAGTTCGTTCTATGGCACCTTCCTTTGTCTTTTTCTGCGAGCGCAATAACAATGACAAAGACTCAGAGGAAGACGAGGACAACGCCCAGCAGGACAATGAAGAGCAGGACGAGGACAATGAGGACAATGAAGAGCAGGACGAGGACAATGAGGACAATGAAGAGCAGAACGAGGACAATGAGGACAATGAAGAGCAGGATGAGGACAACAATGAAGAGCAGGATGAGGAGGATGGGAATGATGAGCTGGCTTATGATGAAACACAGGAAATCTCTGTGTGGAATCACCCTGGCTGCATGTTTTGGCGCCCTTGGATCAAAGACTCTGTCCGTCGATGGAAGGAGGCCTTGCAAGAATGTGACATCGACATGGCTGAGAACTGGGTTAGTACCTTTGAGGAGATGATGGATTCGTGGCTTAGACTTGAAGAGGTGAGAGAGTATCAAGAGTACGCTGGTAAGATTGAGTTGTCGAAAGAGCCGGACTGGATTGAGGAGTGGAGAGTGGATGAGGTGAGATATGCAGTTTGGCCAGGGAAGTGGAGTTGGGATGAGCTGAAGGAGGAGCTGCAAGCTATTGAGCAGTGGTGGAAGGATGTTAGGCCAGAACGTGATCTGGAGAAGGAGAAGCAAAGGAAAGGGAAGAAGAAGCAGGAGGAGCAGGAGGAATTGGACTGGGCACCACTTGACTGAACATTGGGGTTAGACGGGTTCTGGATGTTCCTGGTCACAATGATTTCGGTTATGCTTCACCGTCATAATGATGAAGGGCCCATGTTCGAAATGTTCGCATGGCAGGCGGACTGGCAGCTGCTTGCTGAGGATATGGTGCAGGTGATGAAGCAGGTGGTGGAGGATGGAGTCGAGGCTCTGCCCATGGAAACAGTCGCTGTCGAGCTGCCAAAGCGGACCACTTGTGGCCAGAAGCGAATGTTGGAGGAGCAGGAGAAGGACAAGAAGAAGGACGAGGATGAGATGGATGAGCCGAAAGCCAAGAAAGCTCAAGGTAACAAGACTGGTGCAAAGACAGAGGCCCCTGCCATGCGAGAGACCTGGTCAAAGGCTGCCGCTATAGCAATGGCCACGGAACGTGGTAAGCCCCAGAGGAGAAGGCGTTGAGGTCCCAAGCATGCCATCCCCGACTCTGGCTCAGGTTTCCCTCATGATCCATTCCAACCAATCCGGTGAATCCTCTCCCCGATCCTGTGTATTCCTCTCTGACCTGCATTCGGGAATGTACTTCGAACCTCTCGGACATTTTGTATTATATTTTGTATATGATTACATGAATAACATTGCGAGCGTCACCGGTATAGATATAATGACTGATTGAAAGATGTAAGAGATAAGTTGACATCTGCTATTCATATACCGGGTGCTTGTTAACCACAGTACATGAATGCGTCACTGCTGTTTATATACTTGATGTTCAATCTCGACAGGACTTAATGTCCTCTATATACTAGATGTCTGATCCTTGCAGAGAACGTCTGCTATTTATATACTGGATGCTCAAACCATGTGAATGGACTTCATTCGTTTTCTACATAGCATTATAGACAGTATACATATACTGGGTGTTAGTCGCTAATTACAACTTAGGCTTTACAGCCTCCCACCGCTCAACTTGCTCTCCACACCAAGGTCCTGTAGGGGCTTGGCGTTGATGGTACTGGCAGGTTACATCGTAAGAGATGATAACAGGAATGAAAGTCCCAATTGGCTGGTGGAGAGCGCTTATAAAAAGTTAACTGAATAGTAGATTACAATATAATGAATACTTACTGCTTTTCTGTGGCCATCATCACAATCCTAGTGTTTGGGTGTAGCTTCGGAAGGGTGTTTTGGGTAGATTTGCTGAGGTAAGGGCTAGTTTGAGGTCGATGCACTGCAGGGGAGCGTTACCAGCTGCTTTCCATGGTGGGGGAATGGGAAGAGATTAGCTGGAGAAAAAGGGAGCCGGTAAATCAAGTGGCTAGCCACATCCGCCGCTGCAACTTAATAAGGAACAAGATCCGATATCGGGGTGAGAGTCACTTATTGTGACTGATGGCTGTAATATTACATTGTTTAATAAGCTGAAAATATTAGTCAAATGCATTACATAAGCTAGAAATTCCATTCCTGGGTACACAAAGCCAGGGAACGGCAAATGTTGTTTTCTCCCATCCGGTATATATATACCGCCACCAAAAGCCCACTGGCTTGAAGTGACGTCGGTATAGCAACATCGGATGTAAGGTTGGCATACTGGTATATCAATGTTGGTACAGCATGGCCTCTGCGAAGCGGTTCCGAAACGCCCAGTTGAAAGGATCGTCATTCTCTCTGAACCAGGTTAAAGTCACTGGAATGTTCTCCGTTACAGAGGAAAACGGGAATAAGAACAATGCATTGGCGCATGTACTTCTAAGCAAGATGGAAACCCTGCCCAATTTGATCAGTTTGAAAGATGCCATGACCTGTTTATCGACCAACCAGATCGATTTAAAACAGACTCTAGAGATCATAAATATTTAAATACGCAATTCTTTATGAAAATAGGGGTAGAAGTGAAACTGAGGGGGGAAATAGTTGGATGAGAAACACTACGAGCTAGCCAAGGAGTGTCAATATTTCTACTCGGGTATGCATGTGCTGCAAAATCGACAAAGTTGCAACTCAAGATAATGCATACTAACAATAGCACCCTCTATTGAATTGCTATGGTTACGCATTATTGGCAAAGGAGGGCGCTATGCTTCCATACTCCCAAACACACTACACTCCACTAATTCCACCTGATTCACCCCGTCAAATTGCTCCACCTCTCTGCCTGTCAAAGGTATCTACAAACCTACCTGAACAGCCACCAGAAAGTGAGAAAGAGATTATGTGCAGGCTCAAAGTCCAATCATATGCTCGCTCATCTCATCGAGGCCGTGAGTTCATTGCCCAACTGAAGGCTCAAAATCTGGCAAAACTTCAGGAAGTTGCTCCAAACTCTGCTGCATTCTGGGATCAGATCCGAATTCTCCAAGGTGGTGCCAAAAAGCTCAGCCCCCTATCTGCATCTGATTTTGCAACTGTTTTCTCTGCCCGTATGAACCCTCCCCTTGTGACGCCAGATAATTTCAACAAAGATAACATAGCTGAGAAAGTCTCTCGGGCAGAACAAATCCCTGATGTCACTGAGTCTTCACCCTCTATCAAGCAGCGCATCACAGCTGAAGACATTGAGGAGGCTAAAGCCAATCTCAAAAGTTCTGCATCCTCCTCAAAAGGCATTGATAATGTCAGCAAGGACCTTATCATGGAAATGGACAATGACAAACTAGCAGAACTTTTCAATGCATGCCTAGAAGAACGTGACTCTCCACTTGCATGGCTGGTCTCCTGGATTACTGCTATTCTTAAGAAAGGAAAGAGTCAGTCTGATCCTAATGGCTACTGTGCAGTAGCACTAGAGAGCTGTCTTCTCAAGATGCTGACCTATATCATTCACAAGTACCTATATGAGTGGGCCATACAACTAAATCTGATTCCTCCCTCACAAAACGGCTTCCATCCTGAATACCGTACAAATAACAATGCCTTTGTTCTACACACAATTATTGAGAAATCTCTTGCTGAAGGCAAACAAGTATGGCTCACCTTTGTGGATATCAGCAATGCATTCCCTTCTGTTACCCACTCCCTCCTTTGGCTCAAGCTCCATGAAAAAGGTCTCACTGGGAAGCTCTTTGACTGGCTTAGAAAGCTCTATATTGACATGGAATATGTGGTTGAATCAAATGGTGAATGTTCTGCTGCCTTCAAAGCACGCATGGGAGTATTGATGGGAGATCCTGCCTCCCCAACACTATGGCTCTTATACATGCATGACTTTGCCCTTGAAGAACACCCTGATGATATCACCCTCATGACAACAGCTATCTCTCACCTAGAGCATGCAGATGATGTTGTTATCATTTCATCTTCTCACCATGGGCTGCAGTTCCATCTTGACACCTTTGCTAAATGGTGTGGAGAAAATGCTCTTGTTGTCAATGGACTCAAATCATTTGCAATGGTCTTTGGTCCATTGCCCAGCCAGCTTCCTGATCTTACTCTTACTGGTGAGACCATACAATACACAGACCAACACACATATGTTGGTACTGTCTTTTGTTCAACACAGCGCAATATTTTTGCAAATCATTTTTCACGCTTTGCTACTGAGGCCCGCAAGAATGCTAATGCAGTACTTAGCATTGAATCCGTGGTAGGTTCCCTACCCCCAGAAATTGCGAGGATACTTTATTCAGCACAAGTGGATCCCTTTCTCATCAATGGGTGTGATGTTATGCTGGACCTTCAGCCTACTGATTTTGATCAACTTGTTGAGGTCCAGAAAACTTATCTACGACGGGTCCTGGGTATCAATAACCACTCAATTCTTGCCCCTCTGTTTACGGAGCTTGCAATCTTGCCAATTCAATATCGCCGAATTATTCTTGCCCTTCGCTATCTTCAATACATTCTATCTCGAGACCCTTCACATTACACAAAAATTGCATTTAATACTTGTTTATCACTATTCAATCACAGAAAGCCCTGCTGGCTGGGTGATCTATGGCATGTTTTGAATAATCTTACTGGTCTTTCCCTTCCCATTGGCTCATCTCTTGATGTTGACTCAATAAACACAATCATCAAGCGTGTAGATGCACATGCAAAAAGCCTGCTACAGAATGATATTGATAATTCAACCCGACTTTACCTACTGCATGGAAGACTCGAACCCCTGCCAATGGGGGAGTTCAAACGCTATACCATGCACTTCCGACACTACCTACGAGTTATCGATCCACGACATCAGAAGGCCCTTACCAGACTGCTACTAAGTGACCACCACCTTGCTCTCGAAATCCTTAGACGTGGTGCAAGGTACCAACCCCCTATTCCACGTGAGATGCGTCTATGCCGGTTGTGTGAGGAAGATATTGAATCCCCAGAACATGCACTCTTACTGTGCTGTTCTTCTGAAGAAGTCATCAGAATTCGAGAAGCCTCAATTACACGTCTATCCTCATTCCATCCTGATCTGCCAGATCATGACTGCTTCACTAAGCTCAATGCCCTCAACTACCTTCAGAAGATTATCTTTCACTACGACAGCATTGATGTCGTAGCAAAGTTTGTATATGATATTCTTGAAATCTTCTATTCTAAACCTATCTATAATCCCCCTCGATAACCTCTCTATTACAAAACTCCAATTCCATATCTACCTACTATATATAGCTCTCATTGACAAATATATCCATAACAATTTTTCTTTTGAAGGGTCTCACTATACTTACTTATAAAATTGAACCACAATTTGGCGATTGCGAAATGGCTCTGCAAGCTCTTGATTCAACCACCCACCATGGGACTACCATCACGAAGGATGACGTGCTCGATTCCATTGGCAGGGAGTTGGAGTAGATGTATGCCGTGGCGGGCTACCAAACATCTACATCCGGCATGTTCGTGAAGGACCACGCCGTGTATTTCTATCTATCTATCTATCTATCTATCTACTGCTTCGCTTGGATTCATGTCATCTAGGAAAAGGGTGAATAGAATAAGGGTGGTGTTTTGGGATGGAGATAAGAAAAGATAGATATACATCTCAGTATTATGACAAATGGTATATGTATACCAGGAATGTCATTTTGCCTTATCTTCATCTCATATCCTGACAGCGCCATACATTTACAATATTATTTATACGTAGATTAGTGACCTATGGATGTTTTATGATGAGGATATGACCGACATTAACTGTTGTTTTTGCCGATAAGAATTAACTACTGGTGGGATAAAAATTCGGTAGCTCAGCTAGATCAAGGTGTCAAAATACTGATGTGCAAATCCTAATGGTAACAACACTGCTGAATTGCTCGAAATTTTATCTCTACTCTATTTGTGAGTCTATCTGATTTTTTGCAGCCCTTCTCTCTTTCGTAGGTCATCTGGATTTTATTGTGTAAGAATCTAGCCAGCATCAATGTTGGGCGCTCTTGCATAAAACATCTGCGCAACGGGTAAAGAATAAAACACTTGGTTTTGGGAACAGTTGTAATTGCCATTAACATATTAGAAGAAAGAGAATAGGATGATTTGATATTGAAATAGGTAATTGCAGACTATCACGAAGTAAACAGGTAACCATCGGTTCACTACTAAGGGCGACTTCATTGAAAGGGACTTTGCTTGCATCAATCTGTCTGCACTTGTGCACAGAATGCGATGTCGTTTTAATTAAAAGGGAGTAAGGGAATATTTCTTTCCGCCTGTCTGTCACAATACACTTTATATGTATATTTCTATTTTCATTTAGTTTCGGAAACTCAGACTGACGATATGCACTGAGTATTTGTGTATGTTCTTTTCTTTTTGCGCTAATAGCACCCTGGTATTGAATTCATACTATTATCTAGCATTTGCTATTCCAACATTTGATTTTTGAATTCACACACTTCGAGAGTATAGTGAATTTTGAAAGTCCTCTCGAAAAGCTGATCCCAACAAGAGAATTCATTACAATTTCCTAGTATGTGAAGTTAGAATAGTTGAATTTGTTTTGGAGCTGTTCAAAAATGGAATAGAACCAGTAGTTGAACCAGTATGATGCGTTTAAGTCTGTGAGCACCACGGGGACCTTAAGTCCTCACACAAGTGTTTGTTGTGCTTGCATGCGACCAATAGGCAGGTCCTAAGGTTTGTCAGGGTTACGAGGCCCCTTTAGGGACCCGTTCTTATAACAGCCAGTTTGCGGATGTGGCTACATCGTTACACTGACGGCCAAAAATCTTTTCACCCCCAAAAAGGGAAATATTCCCATTTACGGCAGTTTTGCATGCTGGCATTACTAAATCGGGCTCGGATCTTTTACCCTATATGGTAGGGGGTGAAAAGATTTTTGGCCGTCAGTGTATCTGCAGCCTATTGCCATAGGCAATATTACGAGGCCCGTAAGGGACTCGTCCTTACTTAACAATCGCTGAGTGTAGCAGTGTCAAAAACGAACCTCATGCCCATTTGGCAATAGTACCATGTGCGTGGTTCTTCTCGGCATTTCTGCCATCATCATGGCATCAGACGGCATTAAACAGTTTACGGCTTAAGGCAAGCTTAAGGCCTCGTATGTGCCACGCGAAACGATGGCCTCTTCTTTTATTTGGATGGTATATTTTGGGTTTGTTTATACAATTACGAGGCCGAATTTATGAGGTCTCGTCTTTACTCAACCCCATCGCTTAGCATGTCTTGCCCGATCTCCGTTTGGTAAATTGTAACCTTATCAAGTTCTTAATGAACTGCCGCTAATGCCGATTTGACAATAAATAGACGGCATGGACTCATAATATTCTCGGCCTCGTACATGCCGCGCGAAGCGACGGCCTTCTTCTTTATCAACTACTTATCTACATATACTCAGTAGATAACGTCAGTCTCGTTTTCGAGACTAAACATCGACGGATTACTTTCAACACAGCCAATGCTAGCTTAAGACATTTCTGACCCTGGCCGCAACCCTGGGTACGCGTCCAAATTCCAGGCGCCAGAATCATTACGTGACTCCGGCGAGCCACCTTCCCGCGGGGTTGCCAAATAAACCATCCGTTACGTTAGCGGGGTTTTCAGCGGCGGGGTTGTCAAATAGTTTTATCCGGTGGTTTACCTTCAGCTTCTGGTCGCACGATGAAGAACGTACGAACCTTATGATAGAGCCTGAATTCACTTTCGAACTTAAAGTCTGCGTCCCAAACTTAATTCTCTGCGATAATGAATGTCGTGTCACATGTCTCTGACGGTGTTTCACTGTCGATCTTTGACAGGTTCCCGTTTGCAGGATGCAGTAAGTACTGGTAGCAGATATTCTTCCGATGCACCTATAACTCACATATATGCAGGGCTCTCACAGGCGCTCATGATTTCACCATGAATTATCCAATCTTCAACAGCGTCACCGGAGATCAGTACAATGTTCAAATGAACGGTAGGTTTTATACTTTATAACTTTTCGGGTTAACTGAATCATCATATAAAGAACATGTGGACCTCTCTAAGATCAATGAATGGCTCAAACCACCTGATTTCTCTTCTAATTATGTTGCAACTGTCAATAAGACAACAGAAGGCACGGGTGGTTGGTTGATTCAGGATTACAGATTTCAAAGGTGGAAAGAAAGTAATGGTCTGATGTGGTTACAGGGGAAAGGTAAGCGTTCCGGTTATTACAAATTATAATCTCATTTTAAAATTTGATAAAGCTGGATCAGGCAAGACATTTTTATCGTAAGAACTTGATTATTTAGGTTCAATAAGTTTATCAATTTTTTGTTTAACAGCACCACAGTGATTGCAGCTCTTAAAAAGGAGGGTCGTTTGGTGATTTACCACTACTTTGATTTTCGCGATGGTCATAAGACAACCTGCACCGGACTACTCTCATCTCTCTTATACCAGTTAGGATCAAGAGTAGCTGAAATGCAGATGCGAGACCTTTACGAGGAATCACAACAATTGAAAATAACTGATGCAACTATGAAGACATTCATTACCGATAATATTCCACAGAGAGATAAAACATACTTCATCATTGACGCTTTTGACGAATGTCAACAAGGGGATCAGCATCAAGTTACAGAGTTTATTCAGGATATACTTACCAACAAATCTGTCCACCTATTTGTTTCATGCCGCTATGCAGTTCAAAGCATAAAGAGTGCTGAGACTGTATTACTAGACTCTGAGCTGGCAAGCATTAAAGATGATATTGAGCAGCATATAGACAAAGCATTTGAAAACAAAAAAATCAAGTTCTTGTCAATGAAGGATGAAATAAAAGCAACCTTAGTTGAAGGTGCATATGGAGTGTAAGTTAATGTTAGAAGTACAGTACGGGGACCTATACTTACTCTGTTTTTAGTATTCGTTGGGTTGATTGCCAAATTGAAGTCCTGAGTAGAAAGGCAACACCTCAAGCTATTCGAAATAGTCTCAAAAATCTTCCAAGGACTTTAGAGGAATCTTATGCTAGAGCATTTGAGGCAGTTGATGAGGACCATCAGGATGATGTCAAATGTATTTTGACATGGCTGGCATTCTCATTTAGACCCTTGAAAATAGGAGAGACGGAATATATCCTGGCAATTGATAGAGTCAGCCAAAGATTTGTTCCAGAGAACTATGCACCTGGATTGGAGGAGAGAGTTTATTCATTTGTTGATTCTACCTTGGTGACTATATCTTCAGGACAGCAGGGTGACAATGAACTACAGCTGGCACATCCTTCAGTAAGAGATTACTTGACATTGGTAAAACAGACAGCTTCATTTAACATTCTGTTAAATGATCAGGTAGCCCATCAATTTATTGCTGAATACTGCATGGTTTACTGGCTCAGCATAGAATTGTTACCTGTAAATTGTACAGGGCTAAAAGCATATGCTAGGTACTGGTCAAGACACATGGATGCTATTTGTCATATGACACCACATTTGATCACCTTAGGTATTGAACTGATGACTCAGGGTGAGAGTAATGCATATAAAGCATGTTGCAATGACATTTTAACTGGTTGGGGAGATGAGAAATCCATTTGTGTTTCAAGTCCTCTATACTTTGCAATTCAGACAGATATGATCCATATACTGAAAATGTTGCTAGAATATGGATTAAACCCAAATATTCAGTGTGGGAGATATGAAACTGCTCTTCAAGCTGCTGCCCATAAAGGAAATACAGCCATAGTCAAACTTTTGCTGGAAAATGGACCACATCTTAATGGAAAGAATGGTGAATCTGGAACTGCTCTTCAACTTGCTTCCTACAAAGGAAATACAGCCATAGTCCAACTTTTGCTGGAAAATGGAGCAGATCCCAATGTTCATGGTGGTGAATATGGAACTGCTCTTCAACTTGCTGTACGTAGAGGAAATACAGCGATAGTCCAACTTCTGCTGGAGAATGGAGCAGATTCTGATGTTCAGGGTGGTGAATATGGAACTGCTCTTCAAATTGCTTGCTACAGGGAAGATATAGCCATAGTAAAACTTTTGCTGTGCAATGGAGCAGATCCCAATGTTCGTAGTGGTAGATATGGAACTGCTCTTCAAATTGCCTGCTACAGGGAAGATAAAGCCATAGTCCACCTTTTGCTAGGGAGTGGAGCAGATCCCAATGTTCAGGGTGGTGAATTTGGAACTGCTCTTCAAGCTGCTGCTTACAGTAAAAATCCAGCCATGGTCCTGCTTCTGCTGGAAAATGGAGCAGATCCCAATGTTCAAGGTGGTGAATATGGAATTGCTCTTCAAGTTTCTTCCTTCTTGGGGGATTATGCCACAGCCCAACTTCTGCTGCAGAATAGAGCAGATCCTAATGTTCAGGGTGGTGAGCATGGAACTGCTCTTCAAGCTGCATCCTACAGAGAACATATAGCTATAGTCCAGCTTCTACTGGAGAATGGTGCAGATCCCAATGTTCAAGGTGGTCAGTATGGAACTGCTCTTCAATCTGCATCCTACAAAAAAAATACAACAATAGTCCAACTCCTCCTCAAGAATAGAGCAGATCCTAATATTCAGGGTGGTTTTTATGGAACCGCTCTTCAAGCTGCTGCCTACAGTGCAAATGCAGACATAGTCCAGCTTCTACTGGAGAATGGTGCAGATCCTAATGTTCAGGGTGGTTTTTATGGGACTGCTCTTCAAGCTGCATCCTACAGAGAAAACACAACAATAGTCCAACATCTGCTGAGGAATGGAGCAGATCCCAATATTCAGGGTGGTGAATATGGAACTGCTCTTCAAGCTGCATCCTACAATGAAAATGCAGACATAGTTCAGCTCCTGCTAGACAATGGAGCAGGTCCCAATGTTCAAACTGGCCAATATGGAACTGCTCTTCAAGCTGCTTGCTACAGTGAAAATCCAGCCATAGCCCAGCTTCTGCTGGAAAATGGAGCAGACCCCAATGTTCAGGGTGGTGAATATGGAACTGCTCTTCAAGCAGCCTCCTACGAAGGAAGTACAGCCATAGTTCAACTTTTGCTGGAGAAAGGAGTAGATCCCAATCTTCAGGGTGGTAGATATGAAACCTCTCTTCAAGCTGCTTGTTACTCAGGAAATGCAACAGTAGTCCAACTCCTGCTAGATAGAGGGGCAGATCCCAATATTCAGGGTGGTTTTTATGGATCTGCTCTTCAAGCTGCTTCAGCTAATTGTCATGGAAACATAGTACAACTGCTGCTAGAGAAGCAAGCAAACCCCAATATTCAAGGTGGTGAATATGAGACTGCTCTTCAAGCTTCTTCAGCTAGTGGTTGTGGAGACATTGTACAACTGCTGCTGGAGAAAGGAGCAGATCCTAATATTCAAGGTGGTGAATATGGAACTGCTCTTCAAGCAGCTTCATCTTGGGGATATAAAGGCATAGTCCAACTTTTACTTGAGAAAAGAGCAGATCCCAATATTCAAGGTGGTGAATATGGAACTGCTCTTCAAGCAGCTTCATCTTGGGGATATAAAGACATAATCCAACTTTTACTTGAGAAAGGAGCAGATCCCAATATTCAAGGTGGTGAATATGGTTCTGCTCTTCAAGCTGCTTCCTATTACAGTTATAAAGACATAATCCAACTACTACTTGAGAGTGGAGCAGAACCTGACATTGAGGGTGATCCATATGAATCTGCTCTTAATCCTGCTCAGTTAAATCATTACTATTTAGGGTCACTTAAACATAATAGTGAGAAAGCCACTCAACCACTATTTGAGTATGGAGCCAAAGATGATGATATGAGTGATCAACCATCTGAATCAAGTTTCTATACTGCCCCTGAATTTCAGAATTGATCCTACTATCATGTAATTTATTCTTGAAAGCTAAAGCATTACCCAAAATTTGTTCATTTTGGTTGTGTCTAAAATTTTCTTTTCCATCTATCAAAGAATCACAGATATTAGCTAGGTTTTTATCAACCCAATTTTGTGTGAACATATGCAGACCTTGATTTTTCTTTTTCTGAAATTTATCTGTTAACTTTTACACACATGTTACATGATTAACTCTCCAGCTATTTGTGACTTTAGTTCATAAGAGGCATACTTAAAGTTCAAATTCCTTGGACCCAGAAATCATTGGTGTCTACACTGGGCCCCAACCTATATTAGTCTGTATGTAAAACTGAGAAATAGTAAAGGCTTTTAATGAGGAGGTTGAGGGTTTTTAGGGGTGCTTGGATGCTCAACTCCATTCGGAAGTACCAACATTTTAAGGAGTTTTCAGGGGTTTCAATGATTTTGAAGGTTTTTGACAATAGTTAAGAGATGGATCTTGGACAGAACAGATAAAATAAAAAGCCCCAGATATTAATCCAGTATCCGAGCCCTAATTGGCACTCCTCACATTAATTAAGGCACTTTTGTCTATTTCTTTGAAGTACAATGTCACTTTCCTGTCTGAGACAATGAAAGAAGAAGGCCATCGCTTCGCGTGGCATGTACGAGGCCCATACAAGCAAATTACCAACTCATTTGACCTTGATATACAAAACTATCTTACCACTAGGAAATTCAGTTCTTCACTTAAAATTTCAGAAGGTTGGGGGACTCGGAACGGAGATTAGCATGCTCCCATGGCAGCAAATATCGGGCAGTTCTGGAGCTAGAAACTTCCGATGATGTACCTTCTAAATGGGGCATTGACAGTTTACGCACTGCCACCGCGGCGAATGCAGAATTAGTAAAGACGAGTCCCTAAAGGGCCTCGTAATCTGGCTTACAGAACCATTCCAATGCTGCATTTGCAGCAATACTCTCTAATTTTAAGAGATTCCACAGAGGTTGAAGCACTCTACATCTGCAATCATGATCAACTAAATACACAATAAACTCCAAAAAGATATTTTGAGTGTTTTGTAGAGTTTAATAAGCTTTTGATCAAATTAAATGTCAAAAAACTCCATAAAACCTCTCAAAAATTGTGACTTCCTACTGGGGCTCAACACTTAGTTGTTCCACTTAATGAATGCGCAACCTAATAACATTGAATTGTCTTATAGTGAAAAAGCAAATGTCAAATCTGTGTAGCAGGTACAGCACATACAGTTTACTCTCACAATAATTTACCGTCTATCAGAAGTGGATGTCAAAGTACAAGAAAAAAACTTCTCACAACTCCAGAAAAGTAAACAAGCTCTGAACACTACATTGAGAGGTGCATCAATTACGAGGCCCTTTTAAGGCCGAGTTAACTTACAACGACGTTTGAAGTTTCCCACGGGCACATTTACCCACGCTGCGGCACTATACCTTAGCTGCAACAGTTTGTGAGGCATCATTCGGCCTGTATATATGCCTCGTAACGGTTAATCGGCAATTCAAAAAATCGTGTTCCGTTTGTTCCCGGATCATCTATGGCATGTCGAAACTAGCATGTGGGCCGATGTGCCACAAGTTGCTCGTCACTTCGGCACAAACTTTCACTCAATATTCACTCTATTCTCAGGGTCAAATGCACTTTTCCCGTTTACCGAAGCACGAACAATGATTGATAAGTATGAAAATTCAATTGTATGGAGAAACAGCTACTCTTCAACACTAAAACTTCTGATTTAGTTGAAATTTAGCCCTTTCCATCTCAGCCCAAGAAAAGAACTGAAACACACGGCATCACTGTCATTGAAAGGGGGTCAGTGCACATCCTTGAAAATATATATGTGAGGGTGATCAGTATGTCACCAAAAAATCAAAAATGGCTGTTGCCGACTGTCTCTAATAACAACTCATTTGACTAAAGTTGTCAGCCCTGAGCCTGAACACAGATGAAAACTACTTCATCTTGAAATTTGTAGTGTCATCCCTGGATCTAAATTAATGCCAATACTGAAGTGAAGTTTAAGTTATTAGTGATTCTCTCCATTCAGGGTATTTTACCATGGCTGATGATTTCTGAAACCTTCATGGTCTGAATAAGTCATTGCACCTAGAATAGTATTATGCTGTATTTCTATATAGAGACAAAACATAAACAAGCTCAATGCCTTCAGAGAGTATTTATCAAAGTACTGTTGAATGTCACTTCATCACTATCAAGGGACAAAATAATAAGAGATTATAATCTATACTCATATTGTTTATAATGAATAAAATATTTGTAAAAGAAATTGAATTGAAAGACATTTTGTTTCAAGCCTCATTAAAGCTAGAGGAAATTATTTAGACATTACAATAGAGATAAGTATATTTGTTCATTGTTTAGTATGCACTGGGAGCATTAACCCATATTACACGTGATATACAGTGAATTTACAAGGAAAATATGAATTAGAAACATGTTTGTATAATTGACAGAAATACAGAAAGAATATTGAAACATTTTTCCCCCTGTATCTTTAGTGTATCTTAACTGATTTTACAAAGAGATTACAGGGGCTCTCTGTATTATCTCTCAACCTTAAGCTGCTATTATAGAGACTATACAGGAATTTGTTTCCATAAAGTCACTGATTTCAATCAGAAGATGCAAGAGAAGATACACAACTCACAAAAACTTCAGAATAAAATGATTGATAATACAATTAGAGATACACTGACTGTATTTTCACTAAAACTTAACTGGGAAAACAGGAAATATATAGTGTGACATTGTGTCACTATGCCTTCTCCATATTCTAAGGTGGAAATACAGAAAACATATGAAAACCATACTTTCATTGTATAAAAAGCTGATAATACAGAAAAGATACAATGATCACTGCATTCTTTTTGAATTGCAAGTAAATTTATGATGATTATACAGAAATGTTCTTTCTGTAATCTCATTGTATCAGAGGGTATGATACAGGGGAATATAGAATGAGTGTATCTCTCTTTGTATTTGAGGCTGATATACACTCTTTCTAGACACCACCCAGGTTTTTCCTAGCCTGTGTTCACAGAATGTGATGCCAATTTTTAATCAAAGGGATGAGTAAAGAAATATTTCTTTCCACCTGTCTGTCACAGCACACTTTATGTATATATATGTATACTTCAATTTACACTTGGTTTCAACATCTTTAAAGTAGACAAGGAGTTGACTCTAGTCTACTAACTTACCCATTTCCATTGTATGGACTTTGATTTGGAGTTAAGATAAATACACACTAAAATTTATTCTGACACTGTTACTAGTACATACATTCACACAAGGATAGTTTCAGATCTGATTTTATATATTTTTGTAAACAGCAAGAATATCAAAAGAAAAAAATCAAACATTGACTTGAAGCTTCTCCAACTCTGCAAGTGCTTTAGTGCACATGTCCACTTGCTCTGGATGCTTCTCACTGGACACAAAAATATCTTTAGCCTGTTCAAATTTGTTCCCAGCTTCTTGATATTTCCCCATATCTTGGCAAAGTAGACCATAGTCATAGAAGTAAAATCCAATTTCAAATGACTGCTCTCCAGAAGCTTTGAAAGTAGTGACTGCATTATTGAATGCAGATTCTGCTTGGTCATACAAGTGCTGATCTCTGTAAATCTTGCCCAGGATATGGAGACATTTGGCCACAAGAAGTTGTTTCTTAACAGTCTCTGACAGAGTTTGAGCTTTCAATAGCATCCCAATAGCTTCATCATGTCTTCCTTGAACCCTGTTGATTTCCCCTAGGGCTTGAAGACAGACAATAGTTCCTTTATGATTTTCAATTTTTTCAAACTCTGTCTGAGCCTGGGTATACATTTCAGTAGCCTTGCTGTATTTGGCTTGAAGCTGATAAATATTGCCAAGGCTCTGGAAACATGCAGCTTTCTCCTGCTCAAATCCCAATCCCAATTTTTCAAACATGTTCTTGGCCTCTAACAATAGTTCATTGGCTTCACTGTATTTTTCCTGCATTCCATATACATCTCCAATAGTCTTCAGGCATTTAGCCACCCCATTCTCATGCTTGATTTGTTCAAACTGAAGCTTGGCCTTGTTCAATGTTTCAATAGCTTCATCATATTTGAGAAGCATTCGATAAATCTCTCCCAGAATCATAAGGCATTGAGCTGCTCCAAGTAGATTCACCATCTTCTCAAAACTCTGATGGGCCTGAATAAGCATTTCAATAGCTTCATCATACTTTCCATTAACTCGCTTCATGTCTGCAAGACTGACAAGACACTGGGATGCTTCAAGTGGGTCACCCAACTGCTCAAAATCTTTTTGGGCCTTGGTCAACATTTCAGTAGCTTCATCATACTTATTCTGCAGCCTCAAGTTGTCACCAAGTATTTGCAGACACTGCACAAACCCAAGTTGATTTTCAATCTGTTCACAAATTTCCTTGGACTCCACAATCACTTTTTCAACTTCCTCAAACCTGCCTTGAGTTTGATAGATACTTCCCAGACTTCGGAGACATTGAGCTTTGGCCATTTGATGACCTATTTCTCCAAAGATCTTTTGAGCCTTTTCCAACATTTCAATAGCCTGAGTATTCTCATTGTGCATATGATGAATGGATGCTAGAAATTCAAGACAGTAGCCTTGTCTCAGCTTATCTCCTGATTGTTCAAAGTGCTTCTGGGCTGTCACCAACTTTACAGTGGCCTCACTGTACTTGTTTTGAGTTTTTAAAACATTGCCCTGTACTAGAAGACACTGGGCTACACCCTGTGAAATATTCATCTTCTCATATTGTTCCTGTGCTGTCACTAACATCTCCATGGCTTCACTGAACCTGGTTTGCATTCCATAAATCTCTCCAATATATTCAAGGCAAGTAGTTGCTCCATAATTATTTGGAGCAACCTGTTCAAATTTCTTCTGGGCTTCCATGAGAACTTCAACAGCCTTCTTCAATGCAGACTGGTTTTTATAGGTGTTTCCCATCTCCAAAAGACAATGAGCAACCCCCAATTGATGATCAATCTTTTCAAAATTCTCTTTGGCCTGGATAAGCATCTCAATTGCCTCTTTATACTTGCCCTGTATCTGATAGATGTCTGCAATAGATGAAAGAGACTGAGATACTCCTTTCTGAGATCCTAGCTGTTGAAATTTGCTCTGAGCTTGCATGAAATGCTCAATAGCTTTGTCATTTTCACTCTGAGATTTGTATAGATATCCCAAGCTTTGTGTGCAAATTGCCACCCTCATTTGATCTCCAAAGGATTCAAAACCCTCTTTTGCTTGTGTGAACAGTTCAGCAGCCTGAGTTTGATTCCTTTCAGACAAGTAAATTTCAGCCAAGTCTTGCTTGCAGGAAGCTACTTCATACTGATCTCCAACACTGTCAAAATACTTCAGAACTACCATTAGTTTCTCTTTGGCTTCTGTGTATCTATGCTTGAGTTTATCAATTTGTGCAATGTGCATAAGGCAAGAGTTTGCAAGCAAAGGAACTTTCTCTTGTTCAAATTTCTCTTGAGCTTTGACAAGCAGTTCAGTGGCCTCACTAAACTTGTTCTGCAACATGAGCATGAATGCAAGAGTTTTCTGACAGAGTGCTTGTCCAAGCACATAGTTGACCTCTTCATAGTCTTTCTGAGCTCTCAATATCAGTTCCATGGCATCTTCATACTTGTTCTGCATAAAGTAGATTTGTCCCAAGGTCTCAAAGCAAATAGCAATATCCTTTTTGGTGGAAGTCTTTGAAAAGTGGTTTGAAATTGATTCCAATTGCCTAGAAGATAATAATCAGTCTTTACTCAATACACAGAAATAGATAGATGTACCTTTCAATGACCTTACTACTTTCCACAAGGGACATATCCTCTTGTTTACGTTTGAATCCAAAAACTTCTTTCAATCTCGTAAAGACATCAGTGCTGCTGATTTGTCCAATATTAACAATATTAACGGTTCCCAAAATAGATTGATCAAGCTCAGTTCTGGGCTTCTCTTCGGAACCATCTTTCAATGACGTGAAGATGTTCAAGCTGTGGTCAGCGATGCTCCAAAGATCATTGTTGTTCTTGTTCTTATCAGCGGCCTGATCACGCGTTTTACACAATTTAGTCGATTACCTGGTTCTATCTCACAAATGAAAACGTACCTCTGCAGTTTCGACAATGTTTTTGACAGCTTTTGCAGATTTCTTCAAGTGAGGGACGTTGGCAGCACTTGACAATTGCAACTTGGCGTCGGTCCAATTGACTGTGACGTCACTGTATACGGAGCCTAGATCCCCCTTTTCCATTGGCGTCTCCGGTTTTCCTTCCTTGGGCTTCAATTTATTCAATACGAAAGACATAGTCCTAAAGGAATACGAATTAGTGGCGAGAACACAATGAAGATGATGCTTGAGCGTACTGGTAAAGTTTGGGCACAAAAGTTATCCGGTGTTAATCGGGCTGTGGGACGAGGTTTGCAACTCGTTTGATGGTAACGTGATGGAAGGATAACTGAATTGACTGAACCCTAATTCCGCGTCTTGAACCTTATTTCCTTCGTTTTCCCTTTGTTTTGAACTTTATTTCCCTGTTCTGAACCTTATTTCCTGGTTTTGAACTCTATTCTCCAGTTTTGAACCTTATCTCACTGTCCTCCCTTCTGTTCTGAACTTTATTTCCCCGTCCTGAACTTTATTCTTGTAATACGTGATACGCCGAGGTTCGGCGGATGCTTACATTTCGAGTTTCGAGTGTGTATACATAAAGATAGAAAAGACCTACGGAATCCCAGACCAACTTGACAGGACTTCCTTTAGCGAGGTCATCCCAGTGCCCAAGTCGAGATTCTTCCCTCCGTGACATCACCTTTGTTTTCATCTACACCTACGTCTTCGTCTCCGCCTCTGGCAGTTGGTCCGCCGTCGAGTCGAGTTCTGCAAAGGAGCTGGCTGCAATATGCAATTCTTCGTCCGCGAAACAAGCGCTTGGATATCGGTGCTCATAACGCTGTGTATGATGTCCGGCGAGAGTCACTGGAGTACAGAGAAACTTGTCAGTTGGGGTAAAATGAGTAGCGCATGAGCTGGGACGTACAAGAGCCCGCAAAACCGTTTATCTCCATGTAAAATAACTTTTTCTCGTCGTGCGGCCGTCTGTTCCTTTACTTGTGTGACACGCAACTCAAACACTGGTCATCGGTTTGGGTGATGATGAAGTAGGGATTTGGACGACTGATTACCGACAGAGCAAAGCTGCAATTTGGTCTGGGCAAGAGAAAAAATGTGTTCTTGCGCTTCCGAAACGTAGTAACTCAAGACGGGAGGTAGTTCTGGGTTTTCGTAATGTTAGCAATACAACTACAGGAGAACATTGGGTACGAACAGGTACAATAATGGAGGTGAAAAGAGAACCGAAACACACACCGGCTACGGTCCCTGCCCAGACATTTACATCCGTTTATGATTCTTCGCTACCGCTTCCTGCAGTGTATGCATAACCTGCTTCCAAGACTGCCAACGCCTCAAAATCAGTCAGCGGGAGCGTCGAGGTATCGGTAATTGAGTTCATAACAGGTCCCAGCGTGCGGAGTACCGTCTTCGTGATGCTACAAGGGTTGTAAAGACTAACGTGAGGCAGTATTAGCGGTCAACTTGTCCATCCGCGACACGTCGCTAATGCCCCGCCCTCCTCCATCCGGACACCGGTGTATTAATGAGCAGAATGAGCCAAGGTATAACCCATCCGTGTCGCGAAGCCAAATTACATTCTGGAGCCAACAACGGCGGGTACTGGCAAGATAATCAGGTTCCAGAGACAACCTAGTATTCGTGACGTACCTCAGGGTTAAGGGTACTATCCGGTTCCAAGTCAAGCCCGGTGCATGCTTGCGACTGCGGTAGAGCCGGAGCAGTTGGTGGTACATTCTAGGCAAAAATGAGATGATGGAAGTGAAAGAGAACGCAACACACCTGTGTGTTAACGTGAGCTCTACCCATCTCCTATTGTAGTCCTGGAACGCTCTGGCAAATGCTGTCACGGACGTTGGTCATCGAGCCCGGTTCCCTCTGAAAGTGACACCTTTTGGTGGGACGAAGAGGACGGTAGCACACACAGACAAGATAAGCGGGTGCAGTTGGAAGAAAGAAAGCTCGACGCACTCATAACATTATCATTCCCACCACACCAATGACACCAAAGTACCCCATCAAGACTGGAAGAAATTTTCGAAGTTGAAGCAGGACGACCGAGCAGGCTGTTATTTCAAACTCCGCCTCTTGACGATATGGACGATTTCAGTATCCCCGATGACCAACTCAGCCAGGCCGCGCTCTCAGAAGCAAAGAAACAACTCCATCCTGCTATCCTCAATCATAGTCTCCGCGTCTTTCACTATGCTCGAGCCCTAGCGAAAAGTCTAGCTGAAAATCCATCATTGGCTGGCTTCCCCGCCCCTCTGCCCTCCCGTTCCGAGTTTGAATACGAAGTTGGGACAAGCCCCTCTTCATCGCAGACTCGGACAAGTTTTGACAGCTATCTCTTCGTCGCGTGCATCTACCATGACCTAGGAGCTTGCGAGGCATATAACGGCGACCAACGTTTCGAAGTAGAAGCTGCAGATGCAGCCTATTCTCTCATCATGCAGTGTCACCAATTGCAGCCGCTGGAACTAGCTCTAGAGGCTGCGAGACAAGTATGGTTAGCGATTGCATTGCATACCAGCCCAGGTATAGGAGAGCGAGCATCAAAGTTATGCCAGCTCGTCAGACTTGGCGTGCTCTGCGACTTTAGGTCAAATCGTAGGGAAGAACTTGGCTTGACGGTGTTTGGGGATAGACTGGAGGAATGCTTTCCGAGATTGGAGGTTGAACTACTTTTAAGCAACGAGGTAGTTCGTCAGGCGGTGGGGAAAGGCCCGGAGAATAGTGGGGAACGATTAAGGAAAGCCCCGAACAACAGTTGGCCTGGTAGTCTTTGCCGTTGGGCTGAGCAAAACCCTTCATCTGAAGGCGTCAACAAAGCTTTCTGAATTCGTAAAAACCCTCACGTTCTCAAATCCTTTGTAACATCTCAATGCCTCAGAATAGAGTTTATGTTGCTGTAATCTTCATGTTTCTAACAAATGCCAAAAACGACATCAAAAACTTTTATTTCATGGGTTTTACATCTCAGTTCAAATACAAAAACATAGACACATTTCAAGTCCGCAGCATTCGATTGCTTGGATACAAAGGTCAGCGAAACTCATACCAGAGATAAGTTCGACGTACTGTAAATTGTTCATTCCTTTACTTAGGAACAGCGCCAATGGGCTCGTTGATCCTCAAAGGGATTCCTGGCTCCTTGTACTCATCATCAATCCGGACTTGAGATCCCTCTGTGAAGACAAGGACGCAAGAAGAACCACCAAAGTGGAACATTCCGAGTTCATCACCTCGGACAACATGTTGTCCCTCGTAAACAGTGGCTCGGCAAGTAGATATCTCCGTCATACCAACGCCGATGAAGCACATGAGACCAATTCTGTCGTCATCGGGCTGCATGAAAATGAGCTTACGTGCAGCAGTGTTGGAAAAGTATTGAAGTGACTGCAAGTAGGGAGGAACCTCGTTCTCGTCATCTGTAGGCTTCCCAATCATGTAGGGAGCCTGGGCAAAGTACGTGCCGGAGACATCGACAATTTGTTGGATCGTGCCATTGACAGGAGCGTGCCAACGGTGATAACCAGTAGTGTTCAAGAATCCTTGGAGGATGGTACCACCAACAAACTGGTCAACGTGATTACCAGCCAGCAAGTGATGAAGAGAATAAGCTTCGTCCTTGATAAAGAGCTCATCCATTGCCTTGACATTTTCCTGGTAGGCATACGACGTGGACTCGCAAGGGTTACAGATGATGGAGTTGTCATTCAGATCACCAGTAGGACGAACGTCTTGGGCGTTACGGTAAGGCCGATTGAAGAAATCATCGTAAGAAGTATACCCGTAAAACTCCGCTTGTGGGTCACAGATGAAGACTTCTTCGAACGTATGACCAGGGTACTCCTTCATCATCGCATCCTTTGCTTTCGAACTAAGCCATCCGTTCTCACTATCGTTCAGGACAGTACGAGAGTCCTTGGACGTCAAGAACAGCGACCACGTCTCGAACATTTTCTTGAAGTGGCGATTGAGGTTATCCTTGGTGAAAGCAGAGAAGCCGCCCTCCGTGTTCATAATACGGGCCATAATCATGTACATTGGAGGACCAAGATCACCAAACGCAGGCGCCTCTCGGAAGATCTCGTTCAACATGTTGAGGAGTTCGTTGTAATCTTTGGGCTAAGAGCAAACTGTTACTAAACGATAGCGTCTCAACAAGAAGAATATCACATACAGACTCCGTTATGTTGTCAAACATACGAATGAACTCCCCATAGACGGTAGGTTCACTCTCGATGAAGTTTTTGAATTCTCGCACAGGAGGCAAAAGATTGGCCTCAGTGTTGTATACGCCGCTCTGTATCTTGTTGGAAAGATTCTTCATGTATAGGTCGTATGCCGCCTTACTCTTGGGCAGCCATCCGGCGTCCCGGAAAGATTGAGGGGATGGTCGTAGGGTTGTAGGCATGATTGCTGGGGAATAATGCAACGTCAATCATAAAAAGAGAAGTGGAATAGTCAATGAACCTACTAGCTCACTGGTGGTAGAAAAAGTAGAAACGATGAGGGGATGAGAATCAAACCCATCGCATGAGGGTCTTTTATAGTGAAAAATTGGCCTTCATACGCTGAACGTAGTCCAATGACTTTGCGTCAGACCGAACGTTCACTCCATAAGATTTCTGATTCGAATGTGACGCCTTCGGGCTATTTTTCTGAAGTGCTGTTTTTGCCGTTCATACATGCATACGCTCAGAGAATTTGAAATGGAAAGAACCACTGAATTGACGTCGGCTGCTAATGATCTCCTCTTCTCTATCGTCGATGTCAAGAGGAGTATGCTTCTGGTACCGGCACTGTTGCCCCACAATGACTCTAGCCAACCTCATTACTCGCATCTTTCTCGGTTCACGATCTGGCTCTGAGCTTTGGTCCTCCATTTTTATTGACAAGCTGCATGAGAACCGCCACAAATACGTCGACTGCACTCGACCGAACTGTACCGGTGGAGTATGACCTGGTACCTCGTCTCTCTAGAAATTACTGTAAGCAGAGTCCAGGTTCAACTCCAATTGATGGGAAGCACATCGAACGTTCTTCTTAGGACTCTCCTTCTACGAAGGATTCGAAAGTATATGTCAGACAAGAGTTGTTCTGAGAAACATTGTACATAGAACCATAAACCTACACGCATCATTCGGAGTTTGAGTTTGCATGACATTCACACATAATATGCAATGGAGCAACAATGGAAGTGGGAGACTTTATAAAAAAATGAAACTGTCAGTGATAAGAAGTAAAAGGGAAGCCAAATACACACTAGGTACGGACCCAAGGTCCGAAGAGTACGACAGAAGTGATACAACAGGCTAAACCTGTAGGGCGTGCAGCATATTGCAATAATTAAGCATACTGGCCCTGAATGTTCATACGCCGCCGTCGATTCTCCTCTTGTTCGGGAGCCCTGATCGTGATGTCGTCCCTTGTAAAAAAAAATTTGTGGGGGCAAAGTTTGTTCCACAAATCGCGTCTGACAAGGTTCGGAGAATCCATGAAAAAATCAAGGTATAATTATGATCAAGCATTCGCTGTACTATTGAATAGGACAGTGGGATCATAACAATACTCGCTATTTGAACGAAGATCTTTTTTCGCCGCGCACAAACTGATGAAAATGAGATTCTCCATTAAGAAAAAAACCTTATCTGGACCATGATTATGCATGAATCAATGATTGGTGGGATTTTGATTTTGATAATAAGGGTGTATCTGCAATGAGTTTTTTGAGCGGCCCCTATATTAGAGAATATCGTTGAACGCAACCGAATAATGGAAACTCCAATTGGACCGAATGGACCGAATGGACCGCATGGACCGCAGCAGTGCCGCGGCACTGAGTAAGCAGTTGCGGCAGCGCGGCATGCCAGCACGTCGCTCACCACGGTTGAGAACGTTCGCCATGAAGCTACTAAAGACGCTAAAAGCGCTAAAGCGTGCCTGCGCTCTCTAGTACCTTACTATAGAACAGATTAGTGTATTTATATGCCTTTCTGCCTGTATCAAACGCGATATTCTTCAACCCCAGCCAATTCCACAGACAAGTCTCGAAGCACCCCTAGATGTCCTTCCTCCTGCAGTTTCAGAATTCCTCAGCGAGTCACTAAATATACCAATTCAAGATATATCAATGTGTTGGGATCTGTTGAAGAGGGAAGTCTGGGAGGCTACCGTTCCAGAGGAGGTCAAGCAACAGGACCTATGCCTCTTCAAGGCATATGGATGGAAGCGGGGTATCAGTATATTGTTATCTTAATATCTTGGTGCTCTCATTAATCATTTTTGCGGCAGCATACTGGACTATCTATCCACCAAGCCTTTATTGCACCAATCATGATCACTGCAGTTGCACCAAGCCGTTGAAACAAGAGAAGATGAGACAGGTCATTCTATTCACGATAGCGGATGGAGCTCAACCAGCATGGGCTGTAAATTTGGTCTGTCCGGGTGCGTGATGATCTTTCTTTGTGATTTCTACAGCTGACCTCGGTGCACTAGACTGCAACACAACCTACCATCACAATTTTAGCGTCCATGGAGGATTCAGAACATACTATGATGGCATACCAAGATATATCCAAGTGGGTGAACATCAATTCATCAAAGACCGGCTTGCAGATTCGTGGATTAACATGATGCTTCTTGGGTGGTTTTCTGCATCAAATTGCGCTGAGCACTACAATGGGTCGTTGACACGGCAGGACTGGGAGGACCCTGTAGACTGGCAATTCTCTCTCAAGGTGGCTATGGAACACGTATGGGATGCATTTGTGATCAAATCACTTTTGGAAGACTGCGAGCGCCAAGATACTCTCCTTATTGTGCCTCACACTGGTAATCAAGACCAATGTTTCGCGGTGATACGCCGTGAGAAAATCGACTTCAACTTTTCGATTTTCGCATAAAGAATGATGTATATATCAATTATGTATACTTAACCAGGTGAAAGAGGACTGAAGTAAGCCCAAACTATCAGTCAAAGTGGTTATGATTATGCTCGCAAAAGCGAAAGGATAAGATTAAGTATCTACGCGAACTAAACTAAGTACGCTAGATACTAAGATTGATGCTTGGTACAATACTATGTCTCGCGTACTATACTGTTCGCGAATAGTACATACCCACTGCTCTTGACAACAAGTTGCAACATACGAGACATTGAGTACGCGTAATCTATAATTCATGATTCAACGGGATAACGACTTATTGGACTTTAAGACGATACAAAGGAGATATCAAGACTTCTGAATAAGAACTAGGGAATAGTCTATATTTAGAACTAGATCCATCCTATCCAGAAGACCTAAAGTCACGACTTTATGCGAAGCTGTCTTACGCGAAGCACCCTACGCGAGATAACCTTGCGCGAAATAGTACAAGAACTTACGCGTATAGGGGTATTCCGTTCATCGCAAGACAACACTACTCAAGATAGTTCCCTTACATCCTGATCCATGCTGATAGGACTGTCGGATCATGGTCAAGACGTGCATCGGGATTTCCATACCGATATCAAGAAGACCATATGGATGCAGGTTACGCGTAACTGCGCAGACCATATGGAACCGTTCGCGTACAACGGAATCTAGTTATTCCTTGGCGCAAGACTGTGGATAAGACTATCCATAAGGTACGCGAGGGTACTAACCCTTGACCCAAGAGCGACTAGATCGCACTGATAAGAAGATATACCATATTTTCCTCATTTCTTGTATATATTTCACGGACCTATTACCGCTATAGGTAATCATCTTTCCTGATATAGTCTCTCTCAGTGTCAATCTCTTTTACTCTCGTATTTCTTTATATCTTTTATCGGACTTTTAAATAAAATCTAAAACTATACAGTTACTAGTTTCTAGAGTATAAAAGGACCATGTAGTCGTAGGTAGACGACAGAGTAGTACAGTAGCACTCGCTGCGGATCCTGGTGTCTCTTGGAGGGTTCCTAAACCCCACTTGCCCAGGCCAGCTTATTGTGTCAAAGGAAACTCTACATTACCCTTACCTACAAGATAAAGGCCTAAGAACCTTTAACAAAGACTTTATTTTTGGTGCAATCGTATTGTGTGCATAAGAATTGTGACTTGGTTATAGTTTGAACTTTGGTTATTGAACTTTAAAGAAGAAAGAACTTGTCATTTGGAAAGATTTGTTATTGGACTTTGGAATTGGACTTGAACCATTGTGTGTCTCGTTCTTGAGCTAGATATCTCTTAGGTTTATCAAGAAGTGTTCCTACACCCCACACCACCTCGCTCAAATTATTATATTTTGTGTTGGTTTTGTGTTGTTTCGTACGCGAAGCACTACAATAATCGTTCGCGAAGCTCATATTTGAGTTTCACCAAGCAAGCACATTATATTGGAGCCCACCGCGAGGGGGTGTCCATAAACTACAAGAGTTTACAAGCTTAAGAGCTTAAAAGGAAGCGTATAGCTTCAACAAGAATCTCACCCTTGTGGTATTTGCGAATCGCGCGAAGTATCACAAACACCTCCTGGGTTAAGCAAAGACGTTTCTGTCAAGATTAGCGATCCAAGCAATTTAGACGGAAACTATTGGTCTAACCCTCCGAAAAGAAAGAAAGCTACGCGAGCAGAAAGGCTTCCTGAACCAGAACCTCCTCTCGCACCTATCTTTCAACCTTACCCAAAGAATCCACAAAGATCAGAATTAGTTTCGAGTAGAAAGAAGAACCTTCCTGCTCAAAGTACTATTGCGAGTTCGTCTAGAAGATCTACTGAAGTTGGTACGACTTCGCGAACGCAAGAAGTTCAAGAAACCGATTCTGAAACTGATACATTATCAACCCTTACCGCTTCTACGAATTTTCGTACTCCAAGACAATCTCCAGAAACTCCTACAATTTCATTACCAATGCCTGCTCCAGCTGCACAAGCCGCTCAGGATCCCCCTGGGGGACAAGAAGGCAATGATGATGGTAGAACTGAAACCAATATCCCGAACTTCAAAGTTTCCGCTGAAGCAGCGAAACAAGTACTCAATGATAAGCTCCCTAAACGACATAAAGTTGCTCCTACCTTCGATGCTTCACAACCTTGGTTACTTACCAAGTACTTTGATGAGCTAGAAGAAATTTTCAAGTATTCAGGTGTAACTGAGGACGATGCAAAGATCTTGCTAGCCCTCAATTACATGGAATGGAACACGAAGAAAGTTCACGAAGGACTGGCTGAATTATGTGTTGGAAATTGGGAGAAATTCAAAGAAGAGCTCATACAAGCTTATCCAGAATCAGTAGATCATGGAAAAGGAAGCGTTAAGCGTTTAAAGGAAATAGTGAATGATCATAGGATCATTCCTCTCAATCAACGCGAACGATTCCTTAAGTATGTACGAGCCTTCGAAATTGAGTACAAGAAGCTCGCGAGACCTCCCTCTGCGATATCAAACACTGAAGCTGTTGCTCAGTTCACGCGTGGACTAGATAAAGAGTTCCTCAAGGCAATCACTCCAATATTGCCTGCTCCTTCCGAAGACAGGAGACCGGAAGATCCTTATGACTTGCAAGATATCATTGCTGCGGCGAAACAAGCTTCTACGAACCATTTAGCTGCCATCTACAGCATAGGAACTGAGGACGATGACGACTCCTCTCCAATGATTGTTGGAACTGGTACGCGCAAAGGTTCTACGATTCCAAAAAGCCAAGTGCAGTCGACTTCTAAGTCAACAGATCCAATCCCGACCATAAAGGAAGAATCTAGTTCAAGGGCTTATGACGATTTGATATCCAGGTTGACTTCTTCAGTAGACCGAAATGATCTTCAGATCAAGCAACTCATGCAGAAATCTGATATCAATATGGGAATATTGAATGAAGTAGCCAAGTTGCTAGTCAATCGTGGAGCAACGCAGCAACAGATTGCTGGTCTATCTGATCTCTCAAAGCCTCGTATGAATAAATATGGGAACCAAATGACAGTACGCGAATACATGTGTTACTTCTGTGGTTCGAAAGACCATAAAATCTATGAGTGCCCAGTCCAACAGGATTACATCGAAGGAAAGAAGTGGATTATTCGGAAGGATGGTCAACTTCGACTCAAGGATGGAAACCCTGTTCCTATGGGAGATTCGGATGAAACAAGACAGCAAAAAATTGATAAGATTGCAAAGCAGAAAGGTTGGGACAAGGCAAAGACTACCATGTTTCAAAGTGAAGCAGAAAATGAAGCAGCATATGGAGGAATCCCTCCTAATGTAGAAGACAACAGTGGGGCTTTTACTGAAATGATCTCTTTGTTTGCATCTCTCAGGGACCAGAATGAGAGGATCGAAAACAGACTTGAGACCATTGAAAGTGCTAGGACAGACGACATCAAGGTGTTGAACCAGCACTTGAGTGCCCTGACTCAGTCGAAAAACTGAGTGTTCCAATGATTGGGTCTGCAGAGTCTGACGAGCAAGTAATTTCCCAATTTGTCTCTGCCAAAGAAAAGACCCATGAGGAGAAAAGGACTCGTCTAAAACCAGAAGTTGTCATTCCATGTAGGAAGGATGCTGTGTATGTACCACCAGCAAGGAGAATGCCAGAGCAAGAAACAAGGGCTGATAAAGATACTTCGAACAAAGATACTCGAAGTAAGAACAAAGAAGAAGCTGCGCGAGCATCTGAATCCGCGAGCAATGAATCTAGACCTTTCGCGAAGATTATACCAGTCAATCAGGAACAATTGCCAGACGATAGTCCTGAGAAAACTACGCAGAAAGAAGTCGAGACTCAAAGTCAGCAAACGATTCTCAAGCAGCTACCAAGCAGAAGTACAAGAAGACCCCTCCTGCCGAGTACTTAAGAACTACTGATGAAGAGGAATTAGCAGACAAAATTTTCCGTGGCAAAGTAGAGCTAGATGTAGGAGATCTGCTTGCTGTGGCACCCACAGTAAAGAGAGCCCTACTACGAAAAGCTAGAAATGCTAAAGTACTCCCAAGAAGGATGAGGGCTTTTGTACACACAGTTCCTGAAGGACAGGAAGACGTACCAACACCTTGCGAACCCATGAAGTACTTTAATCTATTAGATTTAGAACAACCAGGGTTCGAAGTGTTGTTAAAGAAGAAAGGAGACTTACCAGCTGGTGCCTTAGTTCATACGGACGTAGTAGAACAGTTCCGTAAGGACAGACCCCCAGAAGACAAAGACAAGAAAATTGTCATAGTTGCGCGAAAGGGAGAAGACTTAAGGGTCATATTCCCAAAGGTCAACCACTCTCATGAGCAAGTCGAAGCAATCCTAGATAGTGGATCACAGATCATATCAATGGAGACTAATATTGCAGTCGGACTTGGTATTTCATGGGATCCAGAGGTTGTCATTCACATGCAAAGCGCGAATGGGGACTTATCACCAACTAAAGGTCTCGCAAGGAATGTACCATTCAAATTTGGTGACATTACAGTCTATTTACAAGTTCACATAATGGATAATGTACCATATGAACTACTCATAGGTCGTCCATTTGATGTCTTGTTAGAGAGTGTCATCAAGAATACGAAAGAAGGAGATCAGTTTATCACGATCACAGATCCTAACACTGGTGCGCGAAGCGAGATTGGGACCTACCCTAGGGGGTATGGACTTCGAATCCGCAGAAAGCATCAAGAGAAGTTACGCGAAGAAGCCCGTGAAGCTGATCGAGTACAAGAAGAGCAAGAACCACAGTCAGAAACTACAAATTTTCAACCAGCCTTGAGGAATTGATTGAGGATCAAGGAGAGGTGGCTGTCAGTTTGTCGGTTGATGAAAAGGGAAATGTGATTATAGATGGGTATAAGATACCTGACAATAAGACTTTTAAGAAAGAAGAATTAGGGGAAGCCTATGTTATGGCTTCGCTAGGAGACTTAGAAACTAAAGATAAGTCTGCTGCGAAGATAGTCCGAGAGTACATGCAACAGTGTGGTACTAAGACACAAGAAGAACCACATAACAACGTTTATAGTACCTGGAGACAGTCTATAGGCCAGACCAAGCAGGAAGCGCAATTCTCGTCTCCGAACTGCGAGAATGTGCAACCTCGCGAACGGTACATAAAGCAAAAGGTCTATAAACTAGTACGCGTGTTTGGATCCAGAAAGTATAAACCTGTTGGTGTAAAAGTAAGACCAGTCAAGACTCAATTACCTCCAGAGTTCCATATAGAACGAAAGATTGAGGGTGACCCTCTAGAAGGAATGCCTCAGTTGCCAATCAACCCTCCTGATTTCGTTCCTGGAGAAAGGTATACTGAAGAACGCAAGAAGATCATTGATGATAACCACCCAGGAGATTTCCTGTGGCCAGAAGAAAGAAAGCTTATGCACGAACTTATGAAACTTCAAGAGAAAGGCTTCGCGTGGGAGACAAGTGAAGCTGGAAACTTTCGCGAAGACTTCTTCCCGCCTATAAAGTTTCCAGTAGTCCCACATACGCCTTGGGTTGAAAGAAATATACCAATCCCTCCTGGAATCTACAAAGAAGTGTGTGAGCTTATCAAGGCAAAGATAGACTCGGGTACTTACGAGCCATCTAATTCTTCATATCGTTCCAAATGGTTTTGCGTTCTTAAGAAAGATGGGAAACTAAGAATAGTACATAGTCTCGAACCTCTCAATAAAGTTACGATTCAGCACTCAGGATTCCTCCTGCAACTGCTGATATTGCTCGCGAATTCATGGGAAGAGCTTGCTTAGGTACTTTAGATATTTTTGTGGGCTATGACCACAGATATGTCGATAAGGCTTCGCGAGATCTTACTGCATTCCAAACACCTTTTGGACTATACAGACTTGTAAAGTTGCCAATGGGTTGGACAAACTCAGTACCAATATTCCATGATGATGTGACTTATATTCTGAGGGACGAAATTCCCCATGTAACTATACCATATGTAGACGATGTGCCATTAAAGGGGCCAGCTACGCGATATGAGTTACCTGGTGGAGGATACGAAACTATTCCTGGCAACCCTGGAATCAGAAGATTTGTCTGGGAACACTTTCAAAATGTCAACAGGGTGATCCAACGTATGAAGCATGCTGGAGGCACCTTTTCAGGGAAGAAGACGTTCTTGTGCTGTCCTGAAGCCACTGTGGTTGGACATAGATGTACTTATGAAGGACGCGAAGCCGATGTAAAGACGGTCGATGTAATCAAGACATGGCCAACACCCTTGAATGTATCTGAATTAAGAAGTTTCTTGGGTACGGCAGGTCAACTCAGGATGTTTGTAAAGGGGTATGCTGAAATAAGTGCACCTCTAAACAAATTGACAGGAAACATACCCTGGGAATGGGGTGAAGCGCAGGAGAAAGCCTTCCAACAGATAAAGGATAGTATCTGTGAAGCACCAGCGCTAAAAGCTGTCAACTATGAAGACGACAAAGGAATTGTACTAGCAGTAGATACCTCGTATATTGCTGTAGGTTACTATCTATACCAAGAAAATCCAATTGACGAAAAGAAGAAGAACTTCGTTCACTTTGGATCTATTACCTTGAATGATAGAGAAGCTAGGTTCTCACAACCAAAAAGAGAGTTGTATGGTTTGAAGCTCGCGTTAGAGGATTCTTACTATACTACGTATGGTTGTAGGGACTTGACTGTAGTAACTGATGCAAGTTATATTAAAGGTATGCTGGACAATCCCAGCTGCGGACCAAATGCTACCATTAACAGGTGGATAGAGGACGTAAGAAAGTATCACTTTGAGCTGGTTCATATAAAGGGCAAGTCTCATACTTTGGCGGATGGTCTTTCGCGAAGGCCGGCAAATGAATCTTCGCGAAGGAAACATCTACAAACGGAAAACGATCTAATAGAAGACGATCTTGAATCCCCTATTAGATTCCGAATGGGAGAAGGAGAGACTGAAGAACCTTATGACTTTGAAGACTTCAAGCATCTGATCGACACCAGAGGTGGTTATTTAAACACAATGGCAACTTCTGTTGACGATTTTGAGGATGACTTACAAGAAGCCATTGATGAAGAAAGGACCTTCGAACTAAGAAGAAATCATATTGAAGCTACTCATGGTCCGGTAGGGTACCAGTTCGCGCAGTCGTTTATGATTCCACCTACTACGGAAGAATGGTCTCGCGAGCACCCCTATAGTGAGAAGCACAGGACTGAGACGAGTCAAGCTTTAGATAAGATGATTCCGGATATTATTAAATGGCTTTCAGATCCTAATAGTAATGTCCTTAAGAATATGATTAAGAAGAAAAGACAAGGATTCTTAAAGCAAGCTGCTAAGTTCTTTTTAGACAAAGAAGGAAGATTGTACCGGAGAAATGAAGACATCGAAGGACAACACTTACTCTATGTGCCAAAGGAAAAGAGGATGTATATGCTTCATGGTGCTCATGATCATCTAGGACACAAGGGAGCTTTCGCAACACATGCGATCATAACTAAGAGGTTTTGGTGGCCTGATGTTGAGAAAGATGTTCACTGGTTTGTAGGATCTTGTCAAGCGTGTCAGGATAGACAACTTAGACTAATCAAGATACCTCCAACAGTGACCCACACCCCATCCCTATTCCAGAAAGTGCATATAGATGTCTTTAAAGTTTCACCAGCTAGCAATGGTTGCAAGAATGTGGTACATGGTCGATGTGCTCTGTCGAGATGGTCAGAGGCTCGCGCAATAAAACATGACACGGCAAGAAGCTTAGGAGAATGGTTCTTCGACGATATCATTTGTAGATGGGGCTGTCCACAAGAAATTGTTACGGACAATGCACCTCAAATGAAAGCAATGCTACAATGGTTAGAAGAGAAGTATGGTATCCATGGGATCACTATCTCAGCATACAATTCTCAAGCTAATGGAGTCATTGAACGAGCGCACTTTGACATCAGACAAGCATTAGTGAAGGCCACAGGTGGGGATTTGTCAAAGTGGTATTGGTTCTTGAAACCAGTGTTATGGGCGGACAGAGTAACTGTTAGGAAGGGACTGGGATGTTCTCCATACTTCATCGTATTGGGAGCTGAACCTATCTTACCTTTGGATATTGTTGAGTCTACGTGGTTAGTTAAATTACCAGATCGCGTACTCACTTCCGAAGAGCTTATTGGTTATCGCGCTCAAGCTTTAGCAAAGCATCGCGTACACATTGAAGCAATGATTGCTCGCGTAGATGAACAGAAAAGAAGAGAACTTAGAAGATTTGAAAAGGAATATCGACATGTCATTAAAGACTGGGACTTTAAACCTGGAACTTTGGTTCAAGTTCGTAATACAAGAATAGAGAAGAGCTTGGATCGTAAAATGCATCCTAGATACTTAGGTCCTATGATTGTGATACGCAGGACAAAAGGAGGAGCTTATATTTTAGCTGAAATGGATGGATCAGTGCTACGCGAGAAGGTAGCAGCCTTTCGCGTGCTGCCCCACCAAGCTAGATATGAACCCATTGAGTTACCTGCCAACATTCATGATTTAATAGACCTTTCCCCTGATCAACTGCGAAAGATGATAGAGGAAGAGGAAGTACTAGAAGAAGGATGGAAGCCAGGAAAGGATTATGTCTTTGATGCAATTCCAAACTTAAGAATGCCTAAGTATGATGATAGGAACGAAATCATCGAACAAGAAGTCACACCTGAAGATCAGGGATCTTCAACACCTGCAGAAGAAGAGCTCCTAGGACAAGAAGAAATTGAGATAGAAGAATCTCATGGTGTGCGCACCAGAGCGCAAAGAAACAAAGACAAAACTGCATAAGATGCGCGCAAAGAGGAAGATTATAACTTAGCAATTTTGTAGACAAAGAGAGTAGAATAAAAATCCACCCCTCATATGCCGGTGTAACCCTTGTTCGCGTATCAGGAACTCCTAGTACGGATACAAGTTTTACAGCCAGCACATGAGGTGGTGGAACGCAAGAGCTTGGGATCGAACCAAGGGCTGCTAAGTCAGAATGAACTTCATCAGCTGTGTTAACCACTACACCAATCTTGCCTATGTTCTACTAAGAAGTCTCTCTTACACATGGCTTCGCGAACACTACCCTACGCGAACTCATGGTCTACAAAGGCACGCGAGGCTCGACAAAACCTGTCACGCGAACTCCCGCAATAAGTGCAAAGGTGCAAAGTTTTTGAGTCCTTATGAACTCAAAAACTGGTCACCAACACAAACGAAAATCCTTGTGGGTTTCGCGAACAGCGTTTTTGAGTCCTTATGAACTCAAAAACTTGTCACGCGTAGTCGTATAAATTGTTGTGAGGGGTACGCGAACGAAGTTTATGAGCCCTTATGAACTCAAAACTTGTACGCGCAGTCACCACATGGTTAACGAGGCGTAAGACCATGCCTGAAAGTTATAATTATTACCTTTGCGATAAGGTTGGACTACTCTTGTGGTGCTATGATAAGCAAGGATCAAGACTAAGTCAATCAAGCAGTTATGGGAGTAAGATCACTTTGTCATTGTCGATTATATCAAGAAGAAGATACATGGACTCCTAAGTAATTTACTACAAAACAGTTGCTACCAAAGGACCGAGTAACGCTAAAGACCATTGACGGATGTAAAGACCTAAATATTCGACGCGCTTACTGAGTACCAGAGGTACTAGCAACACTAGCAGCAGTAACTGCAGCCAAAGGATCGCTGGTATCAGGGCTAGTCTCATCAGAAAGCTTAGTGCGAGCTAAGCTCACGCGAACAGCTTCCTGATAGGAATTATCGAGGCTGTGATAGTGCTGGAAAGAAGATGAAGCTGGTGACGAACAGACAACATCTCGTTGGCCAGGAAGTTGCGCACAGCGTTAAGAGCTCCAGTAGGAAGCTGCTGGTACGGAACGAAGGGAAGAATGTTGATGTCGTGCAAAAGTTCAGCAGAACTCTCGCTCGAAAGCAACTTTTCCTGCTCTACGCGAAGTCAGCATTGTTTCGCGAGAAGTGTAGAAGTTACGCGTACCAGGAGTCATCGGACTGAAGTTGGAAACACTGGCGGCAATTTTGACCTTCTTGTTGACCTCAGCCTTGCCAAGATAATAATTAGCTTTGAGGTATTCACGAGACAGAATATCCAATCCAGGCACGGATGCATAAGGAATACATACCGTAGTTGCTCGCGAAAGAGAAGTTGAGCTTCGCGTAGTGACCTTCTGAGTGGCAGGTTAAGAAGAAGTTGTGTATCGCAACCAAACACACTTACAGGACCGGAAAGAGAGACTCTAGTAGGCTTAGGACCTTTAGAAGCACGAGGAGCATGGATGGAACCGCGAAGAGTGGTATCAGCCATCTGGAAGGATACACTCCAAGTTAGTTCTTGCATAGTGACAAGAAATTTATCAACGCACCTCAATGTCCTGCTCAGGAGCAGTAGTAATGACTACATCATCCTCTTCGCTATCACTAACCGTGGCTCGCAAAAGAATCCTCTGGAAAGGATAAGGTATAACGTTGTTCGCGAGACGATAACGATACGCGTACCTTGCGTTTGGGAGGTTTCTCTTCAACAGGAGCAGGAACAGCTCCAATAGCGATCAAGAACTTGTTCATGGTGTTGATGGTATGAAGAGAACCGATGTTGTGATCCTTAGTAGCAGCTTCAAGGAAAGCCTTACTATCAAGGAGTTGTTGAACGCAATCGGATTCCTTTTTGAAGATGGCTGGGTCAGGGACCTTAGCCTGTAGAAAGAAGAAGAGATGTCAGACTCGGTTTCGAAAAATGAACGAGTACGCGTACCAAGTAATCTCCCAACTGGATGGCAGCTGTTCTCTTGTCGGAGGGAGAACCTCCTTCGAGAGACATCTTAAGAACACCAGTTAGGTATTTTGCACGCTTCACCCACTCCTCAGCTGAGAAGCTAGTTGCAGGGGTAACAGTTGGAGTACTGGGAGCCATTTGAGACGAAGTATTGAGTGAATTCAAGAGATGGATTCTGTCGATCTAGAAGAGAAGGGATAGCTTTTATACCCTTCGCGCTGACATCTTTAGGGCTGACCTTGAGCCTTATCGGACTTGTTCGGATCTCCTTCACACAGGAACATCGGGACGATGTTTTTTTTAGTTGGGGGGAGAGGGGCGACCGCATGCCAAGAAATTTCCGAAATTCGCTAAGCTAAATGGAGGAAATAAACGTTAAATGAAAAGGTTAATCATGCAACATTATCGCCTATACGCGAACATCTCCATAAAGTATGATCAGCGATCAACGCGTTCGCTAACACGTTCAACTTAAGCTCACTCGAGATATACAACGAAGATCAAATTTATTTACAAACAAGAAGTAAACACAAGAAAGAGCAACGACATCTCTAGCTAGAAAGTATACTAGAGTCCAAGAAGAGGTATATACAACGGTAGCTATACAAGCTCAAGAAAGGATATATACAGGTATATAGATATATACCACAGAGGAAAGTCGAGGGTATGTAGTATAATCAGAAGCTATAATAAGAAGACCCTCAGTAATAAATAAGAAATGAAGCAGTAGGAACTTACCAAAGGCATAGCGAGAAGATTAGACATCCGGCTCAGAGCTGGACGGATCCTTGAACGAAACACTGGGTTTGCGAGGAGTCGTCGAAGCAGACAAAGAACGAGCAACCTCTTTCCCCTTGTCACGCGCACTCCTTGAAACAGTCGGTGATGAGGAGACTGCCTACGCGAAGACCGAGTTTGGACCAGAAGAGCTACTGGGTGCCGACAAGAGTCCTGGATTCAGGACAAACTCTTGGGTCGCATCTCGGAGACGAGATGGGCCAGCAACCGGTGGTTCCTCATCAATGTCCATGGAATCGTTCGCAAATGGAGAAGGTTCGCGTAATGGTTGACCTGAGGAAATGGGAACGCATTCGTACTCGCCAGTCTCTTCATTCAGTTGCAAACGAGAGGGAACATCGAGATTGTTGGATTCCCAGCCAGCAGCAACAGACAAGAGGCGAAGAGTGTGGTTCATCCAACTCCAGAGGACCGTCCTCACCTTGCGCAAGTTGGGAGACCAGAACGGTCGGATCA
>JBANRG010000149.1:0-49868 GCA_037954225.1 Stygiomarasmius scandens | reverse complement strand
TTATTCATGAAGACACTAGATGCAGAGTTTCGTTGTAGAGCGCTGACACCGCTTCTTCCAGAACCGGACGATGAAGAAAGAAGGGTTGAGGATCCCTTTGACTTAGACGACATTATTGCAGCAGCCAAGCAAGCGTGTAGAAGTCGGCTTGCCGCTTTATATAGTGTTGGAGGGGACAGTAGTGATGAAGAAGTCCATCGTTCATCATCCCTAGTCGCAGGCGCCAGGAAATCTGGAGTCGCGACCTCATCAAAGTCAAGGAGACCCCTCGAGCCTCTGTGGTACCAAAGTCCGAAACAGTATCTGGAGGAGATGACTTATTTGAGAAACTCTATGCCTCCATGGATACAAATGCGCTCCAACTGAAGGAACTGGCTACTCAACAAGCACTCAGTACTAATGTACTTAGTGAATTGGCCAAGTTACTCGTCAACCAAGGGGCTACCCAGCAGCAGTTATCAGGACTTACTGATTTGAGCAAACCTCGGATGAACCGTTTGGCAACCAGATGACTGTGAGAGAGTACCTTTGCTTCTTTTGCGGTGGAAAGGACCATAAGATGAACGAATGTCCTACTCAAACCGATTTTATCGAGAACAAGAAATGGATTATTCGAAAGGATGGTCAATTGCGACTTCGAGATGGTTCATATGTCCCTCAAGGGGACTCGGTAGAAACCAGGGCACAGAAGATAGAAAAGATTGCGAAACAAAAAGGATGGGATAAACCTCAGGGTGTAATGTTCCAGTCGGAAGAAGAGAATGAAGATGCATATGGTGATCCTCCCGTGACGGAGTTAAGTATGGCAGCCAAGATGACAAGCCTGCTTCAAAACATACAAGCAAAGAGTGAAGCATTTGAGAACTGGGTTAAAGCAATTGAAACATCGAGATCGGAGGATGTCGAGGTGATAAGGCAATTGCTCCTAGGCGTCAAACAGGAGTCGAAAAACTAGTAGCTCCAGTGATTGGGCCAGAGAAACAAGATACCCAGTCAAAAGTTTCTCAGTATGTCTCTAACCGAGAGAAAGCCCATGAGGAGAAAGCACCTACTAAGTTACCTCCTGTCCCCGTTGTCGAAATACCTGTCCAGAAGAAGAAGCTGTATGTACCTCCGCCGAGAAGGAAAGTCACGATTGAAGACGTCAGTGAGAATGAAGAAGAAGATAAAGAAGAAAGAAGGGTCGAGCCGCCTAAGTCGCGACCTTTCTCAAATGTACCTCCTGTCAACAAGGAGAAGCTACCTGATAGTAGGGAAGGCAACAAAGAGAGAGCTCCAACGGCTATCAAGATCTCTAGACCTACCAGTAATCAGGCACAAGGAAAGAAAACCCCACTAGAGATGTACAAGTCTAAGACAGACGAAGAACTGGTGGAGAAGATCTTCAAAAGAGAGATTAACTTGGACACAGAAGAATTGTTACTGTTAGCACCGTCAGTTCGATCGGCTCTGCTACGCAGAACAAGGAATTGTAAACTAAGACCAAGAAGGATGAAAACAAAGGTCCAGTTCGTGCAGGAAGTTGACGAAGCACGGCCAAAGGCAGAACCTCTATCGTATTTCAGTCTTGATGACCTCGAGCCTCCTACAATGGAGATTTTAGTGGACGAACGAGAAGGACTGCCAGCTGGTTCTGTCGTGCATCGTGATGCTGCGGAACAATTCCGAAAGGACCGCCCTCCCGAAGATAACGGCAAGAAAATTGTCATTGTTGCACGAAGGGGTGAGGATTTACGAGTAGTCTACCCGCAGATCAATCACTCAGACCAAGAAGTTGAAGCGGTATTGGATAGTGGATCACAGATTATATCTATGGACACTAACATTGCTGTTGGTCTTGGTATTTCATGGGATCCTGATTTCGTGATCCACATGCAAAGTGCGCATGGTGATCTTCAACCACCAAGGGACTGGCAAGAAATGTACCATTCAAGTTCGGGAACATCACCGTTTTTCTACAAGTACATATAATTGACAATACCCCCTATGAAGTTCTTATGGGTAGACCATTCGATGTATTGGTAGAAAGCGAAGTTAAGAACACCAAAGAGGGAGAACAGTTCATTACCATTACTGATCCAAATTCTGGGGCAAAGAGTCAAATAGGGACCTATGCCAAAGGTGAAGGGATACGGATCCGACGCAGGGGACCTGAGACCCTGGTACCAGAAGGTGGTTCGCGAGCTCCTCCTCAAAAAGGCAGTGGTAACTCACAAGAATCAGTAAATTTTCAAGCCCCCTCGATGAACTAATAACAGATCAGGGAGAGGTGGCACTGTATCTAACAAGAGATGAAGATGGAAATATTGAGATAGAAGGTTACAAGTTACCAGATGACCGACAATTTAAGAAAGAAGAGCTTGCTGAAGCCTTTCTCATGTTGTCACAACCTGAGATTGAGCAAAGAGACAAGAAAGCAGGAGAAGTACTCAAAGAGTACATTCAGCAGACAAAAGATAGAAAGTTTGATGCAGAAAGACCTGTTTATAGTACCTGGAGACAGGAACAAGCAAGGACCACTGCAATGAGGGAGTATTTGTATTCGAACTCCAGTACTCCTCATGACGAAGACTCGGTCAAGCCTAAGGCAACGGCTCAAAGCGCGACTGAAGATCTCGCGACTGATCAGAAAGATGAATCGGTTCCGAAGATGTACTTTGTTAAGCAAAAGGTCTACAAGTTGTTTCGAGTTTTTGGGTCTCGAAAATATAAACCGGTTGGAGTTAAAGTCAAACCTGTGAAAGCACCTTTACCTCCAGGTTTTCACATAGAACGGAAGATTGTGGGTGATCCTTTGGAAGGGATACCTGAACTACCAATCAACCCACCAGAATTCGTTCCTGGGGAGAGATATACTGAAGAACGCAAGAAGGTTATTGATGATAACCATCCAGAAGGATTTTTGTGGGATGAAGAGCGTAAACTTATGCATGAACTTATGAAGAGACAGGAAAAGGCGTTTGCATGGGAGACAAGCGAAGCCGGTAACTTCAGGCAGGATTTCTTTCCTCCAGTGAAGTTCCCTGTAGTACCGCACACGCCCTGGGTTGAAAAGAACATTCCAATCCCTCCTGGAGTTTATAAGGAAGTGTGTGAATTAATCAAAGCAAAGATCGACTCAGGAACCTATGAGCCATCTAACTCATCCTATCGTTCGAAATGGTTTTGTGTTCTAAAGAAGGATGGGAAACTAAGAATTGTACATAGTCTTGAGCCTCTCAACAAAGTCACAATTCAGCACTCTGGTATACCACCAGCAACTGCTGATGTCGCGAGAGAGTTCATGGGTCGTGCATGCGTAGGGACTTTGGATATTTTTGTAGGATATGATCATCGTTACATTGATGAAGGAAGTCGCGACTTGACTGCATTCCAGACTCCGTTTGGTTTGCATCGTCTGGTAAAACTCCCTATGGGTTGGACAAATTCAGTACCCATATTTCATGATGATGTAACGCACATTCTACGAGAAGAGATTCCAGGAGTAACCATACCCTATGTGGACGATGTACCCTTGAAAGGGCCACCCACGAGGTATGAACTACCGGATGGAGGCTATGAGACAATTCCAGGTAATCCAGGAATTCGCAGGTTTGTCTGGGAACATTTTCAGAATGTCAATCGGATTCTGCAAAGAATGAAGTATGCTGGAGGAACTTTCTCGGGAAAGAAGACATTCCTCTGTTGTCCAGAAGCTACAGTGGTTGGACATAGATGTACTTATGAAGGAAGAGAACCTGATGAAAAGACAGTAGAAGTTATAAAGACCTGGCCCACTCCTTTGAATGTTTCTGAACTTAGAAGCTTCCTAGGGACGGCTGGACAATTAAGAATGTTTGTCAAAGACTACTCTAAGATTAGCATACCTCTGAATAAGTTGACAGGTAACTTACCTTGGGAATGGGGACCATCACAAGACAAAGCCTTTCAACAAATCAAGGATAGCATTTGCGAGGCCCCAGCTCTTAAGGCAGTGAACTATGAAGACGACAAAGGAATAGTTTTAGCAGTAGATACATCTTATATGGCAGTTGGCTATTATCTATATCAAGAGAATGAACATGAACCCAAAAAGAAGAACTATATTCATTTTGGGTCTATGACTTTGAATGATAGGGAAGCCAGGTTTTCACAACCTAAGAGGGAGTTATATGGGCTCAAGCTTGCGCTGGAAGACTCATATTACACCACCTACGGCTGTAGGAACCTAACCGTTGTAACTGATGCCAGTTACATTAAGGGAATGCTAGATAATCCTAGTTGCGGTCCTAACGCAACTATCAATAGATGGATTGAGGAGATTAGGAAGTATCACTTCGAACTAGTACACGTTAAGGGAACTACACACTCTCTAGCGGATGGGTTATCGCGACGACCAGCAACAGAGTCCTCGCAACGAAAGAATGGCCCAACTGAGGAGGACCTTATGGACTTTGATGAGGGACAACCAATTCGATTCCGAATGGGTCCAGGAGAAACAGAGGAACCTTATGCCTTTGAAGACTTCAAGGATATCATTGATACTAGAGGTGGCTATCTCAATATGATGGCTACCACAGTTGACAATTTTGAGGATGATCTGCAAGAGGTTTTGGATGAGGAAAGAAAGACTGATGTCGAACGAACTCATATAGCAGCTCTGCATGGCTTAAAGTTCTCACAATTTGCGCAAAATTTTGTGATTCCACCTGGTTCAGTGGAGTGGGATCGCGAGCATCCTTATAGCGAGAAACATAGATCCGAGGCTGCCAAAGAGTTAGACAACATATTAGACGACATCAAGACATGGCTATCTGATCCCAAATCCGATGTATTAACAAAGATGAATAAGAAGAATAAACAAGCATTCTCAAGACAAGCTGAGAAATTCTTCGTAGACGGAGAAGGAAGATTGTACCGACGAAATAGTGAAGGGAGTGGACCTCCACTCCTGGTAGTCCCGAAAGAAAAGAGGATGTACGTGTTGCACGCAGCCCATGACAACCTAGGACATAAGGGAGTCTACGCTACAAAAGCTGTAATCGCCAAACGCTTCTGGTGGCCTGATTTAGATCGCGACGTAACTTGGTTTGTGGAAACGTGTCAAGCCTGCCAAGATCGACAACTAAAACAGATCAGGATACCACCTACAATAACATATACACCCTCTCTCTTTCAAAGGCTTCACGTTGATGTCTTTAAAGTATCACCAGCTAGTAATGGCTGTAAGAATGTAGTGCACGGAAGATGTGGACTGTCGCGATGGTCAGAAGCGCGAGCACTAAAACATGACAATGCTAAGAGTATTGCGGAATGGTTATTCGAAGATATCATTTGCAGATGGGGATGTCCTGAAGAGATCGTGACGGATAATGCCCCACAAATGAAAGCTGTCCTAAAGTACTTAGAGGATAAGTATGGTATCCATGGTATAACTATATCAGCATATAACTCCCAAGCCAATGGCACGATTGAGCGAGCGCATTTCGACATCCGACAAGCACTAGTAAAAGCTACTGGAGGAGACTTGTCCAAATGGTACTGGTTCCTAAAGCCGGTTCTGTGGGCTGATCGGGTAACTGTAAGGAAAGGATTGGGTTGCTCTCCATACTTTATAGTATTAGGAGCTGAACCTATCTTACCTCTTGATATCGTAGAGTCCACCTGGTTGGTAAAACTACCAGATCGAGTGCTCACAACTGAAGAACTAATCGGTTATCGAGCTCAAGCCTTAGCTAAACACCGTGTACATGTTGAAGACATGATGACAAGAGTCGATGAGAATAAGAGAAAGGAACTTAGAAGGTTCGAGAAAGAACACAGACATGTAATCAAAGACTTTGACTTCAAGCCTGGAACCCTTGTTCAAGTTCGCAACACTCGGATAGAGAAAAGTCTCGATCGCAAAATGCATCCCCGATACATGGGGCCAATGATCGTGGTTCGACGAACAAAGGGAGGTGCATACATACTAGCTGAAATGGATGGCTCAGTCCTCAGAGAGAAAGTAGCAGCGTTCAGAGTGCTTCCTCACAAAGCTAGATATGAACCGATTGCACTACCAGATAACATTCATGATCTAATTGACCTTGATCCACTCCAACTTCGTCAAATGGTAGAGGAGGAACAAGTTGATGAATCATATAGTCCGGGTCGCGACTTAGTGTTTGATGCGATTCCTAATCTTCGAATGCCTGTCTATGATCAAGATGGCGAATTAATCGAACAAGTAACCACCGAAAAGACTTCTACAAATGAAGAACCTGTCCAGGAGGATCAATCTGACACAGAAGAATCTTCGAGACGACAGACAAGAGCAAGAAAGAGGAACAGAAACCAATCTTCTATATGACGATTTACAGGAAGGTAGCTACTTGACTACTCTACTCTACGTCTGTTTTGGTTATGTCTTATTAAAGAGGAGGACACCCTCGACTTCATACCCTGTTTTGGAAAACCACAGATTAGAACCTAAGCCGAGGTACCCACCTGGGTGCTCTCGACTTGTGGTTGCAGTTGGACCTTGTCAGAAGGTGTAAGAGAGTCCGTACCAGCAGCAGGAACATCGTCATTGATGCTTGCACGAGCAAGGCACTCTCTGACAGCCTCCTGGTAATGACCCTCCAAGGTCCTCAACTGGTGAAGGGCGAAGAAGAGTTGGTGACGAGAAGAGAGGATCTCATTCGCCAGATAGTTACGAATGGCATGAAGAACTTCGGCGGGAATGGAAGCAAAATCCAGGAACGGAAGCATGCTGCTATCCTTAAGCAAATCCTGAAGGGCACTATCGTCATTAACGCGGCGTTCGAGCTCTGGAAAGAAGGATATAAGAAAGAGGAAGTATCTCGCGAGCTAACCACGCACCAGCTGGCATCGGAGTAAAGTTTGAAGCACCAGTAGTAACTCGGACGCGCTTCGAGGTTTCTGCCTTCTGCAGATACAGGTTAGCTTTAATGAACTCTCTTGAGGTTGTATCCAAGCCTGGAACAGCTTCATAAGGGATACATACCGTGGTGGCACGAGTTTGAACACGGCTCGAGCTAGCACTCTAAGAGGATAAGGGACCATCAGATATTAGGGTCATGATGGTCATAACGGATAAGGGCTTACGGATTTGGATCTTTCAGACTTCTTGTCCCTCGGGGCATGAACAGAAGCCTTTAAACCAGCTTCACCCATCTAGAAACGAACGATGACGTGGACATGAAATTGACCAATCCAAGATTCCATTAAACAAGTCAAGACTTACCTCGACGTCCGTGGTACCAGTGCGTCCGCCTACGATAATGACTGATTCCTCATCGGACTCCTCGCTGTCTGAGACAGTGGCCTTAGACTTGACGGATTTCTAGACAATCATGTCAGAAACATGGGTCGCGACAAACGAGTGCGATACTCACCACAGGGCGTTTGCATTTCTCGCGACGTTCATCATGAACTGGTTCAGGAGCAGGAACCATGCCACCAGCAACGAGGAAATCATTGATGTTCTTGATGCGGTAGAGAGCTCCGATGTTGTGAGCTTTGGTAGAGTTCTCAAGGAACGACTTGTGCTCAAGCAACGCTTTAACACAATCACCTTCCTTCCTGAAAATACCAGGATCCGGAACGTTGGCCTAAAGACAAAAGTCTTCGGTTAGAAGAAAGAACCGTTAAAGATAATTGTAACGCACCAAGTGGTCAGCAAAATGCTCAGCATCTGCACGCTTTTCCGCAGCAGAACCAAACTCCAAGGTACGCTCATAGCGCTCGTGCAAGTAACCAGCGCGACTTAACCAATTCTGGGCGTTCCAGTTGTTAACTGGGGGAACCGTGGTAGAGGAACGATGCGTAGCAGGAGGTGCCATAAGAAGACTGAAAGGAAGAGTGAAGCTAGAGTATCTCTGAAGAGAACGGAGTCGTGAGGCTACGACTTGACCTTTTTATATCAGAGAAGGCTCCACGAACCAAGGTCTGACGGACCAGTTCGGTGTGAACTGATTCGAACTCAACATGAAAAGCCAAGCCACAAATCACACAAGTCATCGCTTCAATAGTTCATCCAGTAAAAACCCTACTCAACTACATCATTTCAAATTTGAGTAACTCTAATTACGGGCTAGAAAAGTGGAATGATGTCGTCCTTGATTTTGTGTGCAGACTTCCTGTGCAAAGGGTTGGACCTTATGAAGACTCAAGATTAGGAGGTGTTTCAACGTTACCAGAAGGGCCATTTGTCCCCTAGGAAGGTCCAGTATCGCTTCGGACTGGTGTTCGTTGAATACGAAAGTAGTTCACGAGTAAAGTTGTGAATGACTTACAGGTCTTCCACTGATTGATTCCGTTGATCGTACGAAAGAGTAGCAGCGCGAGGATTGCCTCGCCTGACGGGATCAAGGTTGGTGCCGAGTAGAGAATCGGAATGACTTCGACGAAGAACAACAACCTTGGTAGAACTACCAAAGAAACACCATCCGTTCACACGGAAGGGAGTTGGAGGAGCGCGAGCACCGAGTTCGCACTTTCTGCGACTGAAGTTCATTGTGTTGCTCGTTCCAACAAGTTCTTCATCTTCTTATAGATCAGCGTTGACGGAACAATGGAGCAATATGGGAGACCATCGGGACGATGTTTTTTAGTTGGGGGGAGAGACTGGTCCGTAAACCAGATCGACTCGAGACGAGCCAGGAATTTTCCGATTGCTCGCGACTTGGAGCTTAGGATCAGGAATTACTAATATCCTGCGCTTAGTCGCTCCTCATGATTAAAATAATCAGCCAAATTCACACCAAGTCGTTTTAAGATCATTACTTAGGACCTAAGAGCACCCAAAGACAAGACGTGATAATCACGAGACATCGAAGTTATATTCATAACGTTCACGATAGCAAAGAGTATGTACAAGCAATATACAAATGAGATTGCAATGAAAAGACCGACATGGCATGCAAAGGACAAGACAAAAAGAGGGATTAAGCTAACAAGAACATCAGTAAGATAGCTCAAGAAGAGAAAGGAAATGATACATACGTTTAGGACCACTCTTGGATCGAGTTGTACGAGCAGGGAGCTCAACGCGGACTTTTCGGGATTTGGAGACCACAGGGGAAGGAGACTCATCCACCTCCGTTCCTCCCGATTCTGATTCGCCTTCGCTGACTTCCTCTTCCTCCTCAGAAGGTTCTGGAGTAGGCTCGCGAGCTCTTTCCTTTCCCTTACCCTTCTTAACCGCAGCGCGACCTTTAACCGACTTTGTGGATGTCAACTTGCCTTTCGATCGCGACTTGGAAGGTTTAGGTTGGTCGAGAGTTCTCCGAGACGAGCTAGCTTGCTGAGAAGGATCCTCTTCCACCACAACATCTTCCATATCGTAGTTGCGAGGGTCGGTCATGATGGAATCGTAAGAATAGGTTGAAACGTCAAATCCAGCTTGAGCAGATGCGGGAACGACGTGGAACTCGCCAGTAGAGGAGTCCTGCATCAACACCATCTTCTCGTTGAAGCAGTTTGACTCCCAACCTGCAGCAACTGATAGCTGCTGAAGGAGACGATTCGAAACCTCAAATTCCGTGTCCTGAGCGTTCGCAAGTTGAGCAAGGAGAACGGTAGGGTCTCGAGCACTCTCCCGAAGTTTGGCCTGTTGGAACAAGATCTGCTCGTCGACAGTAGCAAGGGTGACCATGAGGTCATTAGCCTGCTTTTGAAGCGAGGCTCGAAGTCTCATGTTGGTCATAATCTCGTCCAATTGTTGAACGATCCCTAAAGAAGAAGAAATAATTAAGAAGCAGTATAAGGAGGTTATTAAGAAGATGAACATACAAATAGCACTGTTCTGAGAATATATGGCCATCAAGTCCTTCGAGGCAACAAGAGTGTCGAGAGGAAATGCGGAAGAACATGCAACGCGTCGCGACTGACAACAATTGCACTTCTTCATAGCAAGCTTGCCCCCTCGAAGCACATATGGACCCTGAGGTGCGCACGTCTGCCACAAGAGAGCACAGTGGATACAATGCTCATCAAATGCCTAAAAGAAGGGAAACGGTTAGAGTGAACTAAGGAAGAGTAACTATAACTTACAAACGACCCCGAAACCATGGCCTCCAGAAAAGTCCGTACATTCAGATAAGTAGGAACTTTAGTCCCCAGAGGGGCACGGACGGAAAAGTTCTCGGTTCCTAGCGGACAAGGCAGATAAAGTAGGAGAAAGAAGTGAGCCAGAAGACAAGAACGTACCATCGGTAAAAGTAAAAATTGGCCGGCCAGCGGCCGAACCAAACTATTCATGGTGAGGACAAAAGCAAGAGAGGTAAGACAAGACACGTACGTAATGACCATCCTTGTCGGTCTCGAACTTGGTAACATCTTTGAAACGGTTGAACAAGTCCTGAAGAGGAGTGTTGGGGTCAAATCGGTAGAAACTACCTAGAGCAATGGTCTCGCGATTACTGCTGTCGTCGCGACTCTCAACAATTGAGGGAGTAGCGGACAGAGCACGAGAGCTGGCCCTGGAAACTGGGTTTTTACCCTTCCTCGATTTCCTAGTCGACCGTTTTGGAGGAGAAGGCTGAGAAAGCGAAGGAAGCTCCATGTCGGATGTAATCGAATTGGAACGCGACTGGACCGCCGCCTGCTCCTTCTCACGAGCCTGAACACGAATAGTGCGGCTTGACTGACGTTGGACAGGTTTAGTATCCGGGGTTGGCGTCTTAAGGGCGCTCTTGATAGGCTTGGGTTGCTACGAAATGTAAGAATAAGAACGTAAGAAGGAAGAAAGAGGATTGAAGACACACGGGACGAGGTTTCTTGACAATAGGTTTCTCCTCAGTCTCACTAACAGCTGGTCGCTTTTTGACCGTCTTGACTTCCACGGCAGGAGGAGTAGGTTCGGGTTTAGATGGAGGATTCGTGCCTGTTGGTAGGAGAAGTCGGAGATCTGATTTGGGAAAGAACGTCCCAGGCGTATTCGACTCCTTGACTGGTCTGGAAGGAAGAGGCTTCGAAGGTCGCGAGCCTGAAGATTGGAGCGAGCTTGGTTTTGCGGTTGTCTCCCGACTCTTCTTTTTAGGAGAAGACGAAGTCGATGGTTTGGATGGATCCAGATACATGGGGGTATCCTGCAAGAAAAGGTCCGCAATGCAATCATGGAAGAGTAACGAAAGGGTTAAGGTCCTACCTGCGCGTCAGACATGTCTAACGGCCTGGAGAGATCGAAATTCTAAACAAGAATGAGAGGATTAAATAAGAAGAAAGGAAGAAGAAGCGTACCTCGGTCCGATTCCTGACATGGGTAAGAGAGGACAACGACGGTACCCATTCGAGGTCATAATCGTAAAGAAGTTCGTCGAACACCCAATGCATATGACGACAGGACAATGCCCACAACGGATCAGCGTCCGGATAGTCAACCGTTGAATGCGTAAGGGTATTGAACAAATGACGCTAAAGGAATAGAAGTCAGAAGAGAGATATCGCAAAGGGACTTGGCTAGCACACACCAGAAATGGTGCAACAGCTAACCAGGCATCCTGGTCTTCCTTTGTAGAGTAATCGTCATCCAGTCGAGCTTGGTCGCGAGCGAGTATCAATTTGCGGATATGGTCCAGGCGCCTGATCGTTTGCTTAGACCGAAAATTGAGGAGCTTGACCGTTGAAGACATTGTCACGATGGGACGAGACCTGGATGCAGGAAAAGAGATGAGAGTTGGGGAGCGTATGGCTCAACCAGAGGATAGTGGGGGAAGGAAAGAAAGAAAGAAACGATCACGAGAATGTTGAACTTGCAAAGTTCAACACGAGCGTGATCCTGCAACGTTGCCGTTAAAATGGAGACCCTGAAGAAGCAACGGGGAACTCAGAATATAAACGGACAACTAAAGAAATCGCCGTCGCGACGACGTAATAGCAATCTAAGGCCTAAAATAAAGGTCAGGACGTACTCTGGAAGGTCTCCCTTGTGTATTTTCGAGTTCAGCGGACTCAATAACGTGGGATTCGAATGTAAGAAGTTGAATTTTGAACGTGTGGCTGAAGATCTGGTGTTGTAGCTATTTTTAGATAAGACTCGTGATCTGCGGACTTAAGTTACATTAAGTCGCGACCGAGGACGGTCGACACTTTTAGTTGGGGGGAGATGATACGCCGTACACCTGAGGGGCTATATTTTCCGATTTTAACTATAAAGTGATTATTACAGTAAGAGTCTAGTATAAGATATAGGACTATTGGCACTAAGAAAGAGATATACCTAAGAGATGGCTATGTACTTTTATCCATGTCAGACCTGAAGGATAATATCAAGTATCAATCACAGGGATCGTTTGTGTGAGAAACTATAGTAGATGTCTTCAGAGTCTCGACTTTACATCAAGAGGCTATATCGCGACTTGATAAGTCGCGAGCAATGTTAAGAATTTTATCGAGATATTTATATCGCGAGCAAAGACATAAGTTATATCGTGACTTAAAGGATATAAGTTATATCGCGAGCGATCTTTAAGAACTAAGTCAAGACCCAATAGTAAAAACTTATATCGCGACTTAATCTGAAGGAGACAGGTTACAGATAAAGAGGCACCAGGAGAGGCTGATCAGCTTTGACTACGAAGAAATACCAACGTGTTTAGGGGATTGTCAGTCGCAATCTACTAAACCCAAGGTACCAGAGGCGACAGATTCTACTACCGAAGCTCGGATGGTTCAGGAATTAAGATATCCCTATCATCTGTGTAAAGTATACCCTATACCCAGTCCAGATGGTCGTATCGACCGCCAGGGTACTCAAGACGGTGTTCCAAAGCTATATCGCGATGGCACAGCATTAGGACTATAGATATTCCGGGTAATGAACCAGTCCGATAGGTGGCTCATCGAGACGGATATCAGACAAAGACTTTACCATGATGGTACTCATCATGTGGCTTGGGTTAAGGGTCAAGACACCCAAGGCACTCTAGGATAAGGATTCGGTCGCGAGGTCCGATTATATCGCGACCCTCGGACTTTGAGTAAATCAAGATATACCTGTCACGACTCCTACTAATTACAGTATTCCACTTTCCTTATTTAGTGTACACATATCACTAGGAGTCACACATTCATTGATTATCTGTTTCTTTCATCGGACATTCAATATTTATGTAGAACTGTACAGTTTTAGAGAGCTCATGTATAAATAGGACTAGCTAGCATACGTAGGCTCCCCAGCATAGTACCACCTAGCTTGATTGCGGATCCCAGTGTCTCTCGGAAGTGTAAGGACTTCGCTTGCCTGGGCCAGTCACCAATAGCTTCGTAGAAACGCTAACCTACAAGATAACAATACAAAGACTTAAAAGATCACTTTTGTGGAAAGATTTATATACTGTTAGGAGTTTGGCACATTTGGACATAGTTAGGCACTTGGGCCTTTAGTATTGGAACTTGGCAATTGTTGGTCTCGAGTTTGTGTGTTATCTTGCCATTGCAAAAACACTCACGTTGCATACACCCCACTTCTAAGATCTAAAAGACTTAAAGTTCAAAGAGACGACTTCTTTCGTCCAGGAAACCTCGCAAACAAATTATATAGTGTGTTTTAAAGTGTGTTTTGGTCGTGTGTTTCGTTCTAGGAACTCATTGTTATATACACAAAAGGAGCATATTACCGACAGGCCAAGAGCTACTTATACCACCACGAGTAGTATCCCTCGCACACTCCCCCTCATCTCTGACTCAAAAGGATACTGAGTTTTGTGAAAGTATTATATGAAGATTCTCTACTTGTACAAGTTCGCTCACTATTCTAGTGTACACTAAGTATAGCAGAGTACCCAGTCTAGAAATACTACAATGCATATGCACTAACTCCTCAGATGCCAATTCAAACTGTTGCTTCTGCGGGAAAACGACGTCTGGTACGGAGCGGTGACAACAAAATCATCAACCTAGAAAAGATGTTAGAGCTCATCAAACAAATCATAAACTAGATATACTTTTTAACAGCGAGGTCAGCAGCCCTTCGCTCGTTCCCGCCACGCAAATTGCGAATTTCGACAGTCTTTCCGACAGCGGCCAAAAGAACATCCCCCTCTGCATTGACACCAGAGAGCCGACGAATGGCTCTGTTGATCTGTAGCAGCATGTGTCTCTTCAAAAAGACACGGAATCTGTATCTTTTGTTTCGATAAGTTGTATTAACAAAGATGTCGTGAATATAAGGTTGTGTCCTGGCATCGGCAAGTGTATCCAGCGCAAAAAGGTATCTTCGTCCAGGGTGGGAGGTGTTCTCGTGAAGGTAGGTGGAGACGGTGAGAGGATTTGGGTTATTAGCCGGATAGAGACGGGTTCGAACACTTTTGAAAGAGGACTACGAAATCAAAGAAAGAGTCGTCGAAAGAGTATGGAGAGCGAAGTACTAATGACTCACGGTAGTAGTTACTGGAATCTGGTTCTGGTTCATGCCCATGTTGACCTGTTGGAGGAACACTGATGGGGTGACGATGTAGAAAGGATGGAGGTTAGAGTAAAAACAGGCCTTATATATGCACGCCTTTCCTTTCAAGCAAAGAGCATGTACAGATCCAGATAGCCGGCTCGGATTGACAAAGACAAAGAGATAGAAGGTGCAGGAAATTGCTTCAGCTTCAAAGACTTGACATTTAATCTTCAAATTTATGCATTTCTTGTTAGACGGAAGAGAGATACGGGCTACTAGGAGCAATAGAGTCGGGACCGGCACTGATAGTTGATCGTGAAGGAGGTGGTGGATGACGTCATATGTTCTTTGTACTTTTTCCGCTCATGCCACCCGGACTTCAGTTCAACTGTACTCCCATACTCTCGTTCTTGTCCTCGTAGGACTACACTACGATTATTTTAACGGGCTCACAACGTGAAATGTCTGCGTTACAGGTAAAGAGGATCACTGGGTGCAAGCCAAATTATTCCACTCTGATATAATTTGATCATATCCTGATAATAATCCAGTCATGACTAAAAAAAACTCCAATAAGATAGCTTGAATATAATTTAATACAAAATTAAAATAAGGTAGATGAATGTATATAAAGCATATCTTATTGAATATTTTAAAAAGAAAGCAACACTTTTTGCAAAGTAAGTTTAAAATATTTTCAGAAAATAACATTCATGTATATTTTAATTTAATCTAGCAACACGTCATTTGAGAAATAAAAATGTGCTTAAAATATGATACAGTGGTTATGACAAGTCATATTTTAATCCTCTGTACAGATTAGTTTGCAGTATGTTGTGAGGATGAGCAGTAAAAAAAGATCAAAATATGTTCACACTAGGTTATTGCAGAATATTTTGAAGAGATATCTCATGCAATGTGCAGATTTAGTCAAAATAAAATCAAATTATTCTTTGCTGACAATATCATGTATTAGTTTAATGTGTTTACAGAATATCATATTGCTGATTATTCTGGTGAGCCAGTAAAATATTATTGGTCTTTAATCAACCTATGTTTATCTGCAATATTTTAATACCAAGCAAACATAACCCCAATCTGAAATTACTGTCTGTTCAAAATAGGAGATACAGGGGGTTCCAAGAGGTTCTGCAAAGTTACAGAAGGATACAAGAAGTTTCAAGACAGGATACAGACAGGATACAATGGATAAGGATATAGGAGGAGGTTCCCAGAGGTTCCAAGGGATTCCAAGACAGGATACAGAAGAATACAGGAGGTTTCAGGAGGTTCTGAGACAGAATACAGGAGGATACAAAAGGTTCCAAGAAGATCCAAGAGGATCCAGGAGGATATAAGAGGTTCTGAGATGGGATACAGAAGGATACAAAAGGTTTCAAGAGGTTCTAAGAGGATACAGGAGGTTCTGAGACAGGATACAGGAGGATACAGAAGGTTTCATGAGGATCCAAGAGGATCCAAGAGGATACAGGGGGTTCTGAGACAGGATACAGAAGGTTCCAAGAGGATCCAAGCAGATACAAGAGGTTCTAGCACAGGATACAGAAGGTTCCAAGTGGTTCCAAGAAGATACAGGAGGTTCTGAGACAGGATACAGGAGGATACAGAAGGTTTCATGAGGATCCAAGAAGATCCAAGAGGATACAGAGGGTTCTGAGACAGGATACAGAAGGATCCAAGAGGATCCAAGCAGATACAAGAGGTTCTGAGACAGGATACAGAAGGTTCCAAGTGGTTCCAAGAAGATACAGGAGGTTCTGAGACAGGATACAGGAGGATACAGAAGGTTTCATGAGGATCCAAGAAGATCCAAGAGGATACAGAGGGTTCTGAGACAGGATACAGAAGGATCCAAGAGGATCCAAGCAGATACAGGAGGTTCTGAGACAGGATACAGAAGGTTCCAAGTGGTTCCAAGAAGATACAGGAGGTTCTGAGACAGGATACAGGAGGATACAGAAGGTTTCATGAGGATCCAAGAAGATCCAAGAGGATACAGAGGGTTCTGAGACAGGATACAGAAGGATCCAAGAGGATCCAAGCAGATACAGGAGGTTCTGAGACAGGATACAGAAGGTTCCAAGTGGTTCCAAGAAGATACAGGAGGTTCTGAGACAGGATACAGGAGGATACAGAAGGTTTCATGAGGATCCAAGAAGATCCAAGAGGATACAGAGGGTTCTGAGACAGGATACAGAAGGATCCAAGAGGATCCAAGCAGATACAGGAGGTTCTAGCACAGGATACAGAAGGGTCCAAGAGGATCTAAGCAGATACAAAAGGTTCCAAGTGGTTCCAAAGCAGATCCAGGAGGTTCTGAGACAGGATAGGAAAGATTCAATGAGGATCCAAGAGGATCCAGGCTTCTGTATCTTCTGTATCCTGACTCAGAACCTTCTGTATCTTCTTGTATCCTCTTGTATCCTCTTGGAACCTTCTGTATCCTGTCTTTGAACCTCCTGTATCTGCCTGGATCCTCTTGAGTCCTCTTGGAACCTTCTGTATCCTGGCTCAGAACCTCTGGTATCCTCTTGAAACCTTCTGCATCCTTTTGTATCCCATCTCAGAACCTCCTGTATCTTACTGTATCCTCTTGGATCCTCTTGGATCCTCCTGTATCCTGTGCCAGAACCTCCTGTATTTTCCTGTATCCTCTTGAATCCTCTTGGAACCTTCTGTATCATGTCCCAGAATCTCCTGTATCTGCCTGGATCCTTCTGTATCCTGTCTTAGAACCTCCTGTTTCTGCTTGGATCCTCTTGGAACCCTCTGTATCATGTCTCAGAACCCCCTGTATCCTCTTGGATCCTCTTGGATCCTTATGGAACCTTCTGTATCCTCCTGTATCCTGTCTCAGAACCTCCTGTATCTTCTTGGAACCACTTGAAACCTTCTGTATCCTGCCTCAGAACCTCCTGTATCTGCTTGGAACCTCTTGGAACCTTCTGTATCCTGTGTCAGAACCCTCTGTATCCTCTTGGATCCTCATGAAACCTTCTGTATCCTCCTGTATCCTGTCTCAGAACCTCCTGTATCTTCTTGGAACCACTTGAAACCTTCTGTATCCTGCCTCAGAACCTCCTGTATCTGCTTGGAACCTCTTGGAACCTTCTGTATCCTGTGTCAGAACCCTCTGTATCCTCTTGGATCCTCATGAAACCTTCTGTATCCTCCTGTATCCTGTCTCAGAACCTCCTGTATCTTCTTGGAACCACTTGGAACCTTCTGTATCCTGTCTCAGAACCTCTTGTATCTGCTTGGATCCTCTTGGATCCTTCTGTATCCTGTCTCAGAACCCTCTGTATCCTCTTGGATCTTCTTGGATCCTCATGAAACCTTCTGTATCCTCCTGTATCCTGTCTCAGAACCTCCTGTATCTTCTTGGAACCACTTGGAACCTTCTGTATCCTGTCTCAGAACCTCCTGTATCTGCTTGGATCCTCTTGGAACCTTCTGTATCCTGTCTCAGAACCCCCTGTATCCTCTTGGATCCTCTTGGATCCTCATGAAACCTTCTGTATCCTCCTGTATCCTGTCTCAGAACCTCCTGTATCCTCTTAGAACCTCTTGAAACCTTTTGTATCCTTCTGTATCCCATCTCAGAACCTCTTATATCCTCCTGGATCCTCTTGGATCTTCTTGGAACCTTTTGTATCCTCCTGTATTCTGTCTCAGAACCTCCTGAAACCTCCTGTATTCTTCTGTATCCTGTCTTGGAATCCCTTGGAACCTCTGGGAACCTCCTCCTATATCCTTATCCATTGTATCCTGTCTGTATCCTGTCTTGAAACTTCTTGTATCCTTCTGTAACTTTGCAGAACCTCTTGGAACCCCCTGTATCTCCTATTTTGAACAGACAGTAATTTCAGATTGGGGTTATGTTTGCTTGGTATTAAAATATTGCAGATAAACATAGGTTGATTAAAGACCAATAATATTTTACTGGCTCACCAGAATAATCAGCAATATGATATTCTGTAAACACATTAAACTAATACATGATATTGTCAGCAAAGAATAATTTGATTTTATTTTGACTAAATCTGCACATTGCATGAGATATCTCTTCAAAATATTCTGCAATAACCTAGTGTGAACATATTTTGATCTTTTTTTACTGCTCATCCTCACAACATACTGCAAACTAATCTGTACAGAGGATTAAAATATGACTTGTCATAACCACTGTATCATATTTTAAGCACATTTTTATTTCTCAAATGACGTGTTGCTAGATTAAATTAAAATATACATGAATGTTATTTTCTGAAAATATTTTAAACTTACTTTGCAAAAAGTGTTGCTTTCTTTTTAAAATATTCAATAAGATATGCTTTATATACATTCATCTACCTTATTTTAATTTTGTATTAAATTATATTCAAGCTATCTTATTGGAGTTTTTTTTAGTCATGACTGGATTATTATCAGGATATGATCAAATTATATCACAGTGGAATAATTTGGCTTGCACCCAGTGGATTGCTCCGGAGGACTCGACAGAACCTGCGCATCCCTTACCTGTATGTCGTCTCTGTGCGAAGTCTTCCGTGATCTTTTCTCAGTCCACTGTCCTTGGTTTCAAATTTTTTAGAAAGTCCGTTTGATCACGCAACCTCAATTTGGTCATGAACTTCGCCAGGCCCAACAAACTATTGCTGTACTCAAAGGTGAAGTAGCTGTGTCAGCGTGGGCCGAAAAAGTGGCCAAGGGGAAGGTATCGAGTATGCAGAGTGATTTGGATGAACTTAGAAAGTGCAGGGATGAGCTGGAGGAGGAGATAGCTGAATTGCAGGTACGTCTGTCGATGTCTCAATGGTAAAAACATTACTTCACTTTAAATTTAAATCAGGAGGCAGAGAGTGTGGAGCTGCAGCGTCTAGGGGCTGAAAATGTTGCTCTTACGCGTGAAGTCTCTCGGAAGAACATCGAAATACATGCTCTTCAGAATCTTTTGAAGGAACTTGGTCTGCTTACGGTATCAACCCAGACCCAGGCTCCTTCCAAGTCTGTTCAAGACGACAATGCTGAGAAGGTACCTTTTAAGCTACTCTATTTTTTTGATACTCATACATAATATCTTTGCCATTTTGATAAGAATGATGATGAAGCTACCAATGAAAACGCGGAGACCGATGAGGTAAGTTTCCTCCGTTCAGATAGTCACCTTGATTCATAAAATTGTGTTTGACAGGACCAGGATGCACAATCTGCACTTACACATAACCAGCGTGCGAGCACAGGAGGAGACAATGCCGAAGTAAGTTATCCTGTGATAGTTCCAATTTAAACCTCTCCAATTCGATCAGGACCTATTCGAGCGAGAAGCCTCAGTTTTGCGCAATCTCGAAACCAATGTCAACACAACATATCGCGTTATCTATCCCTTGGATGCCTTGCCCAACAGGGAAGCTCAGAATTGGTTTCATCAAGCTTTCAACTACGTGGACGTGGATCTGGGACCGGAATACGCTGACTTTCTCATAAAATGGATCGAATTCGAACGCTTCCACCTTTGGAAGAAAGCAAACGGCCGTCTTGCAACGTCGAAGAGACCCAAAGAAATAACTGATTGGATAAATGGTGGGTGGTATCCACCCCGCTATAAGGGTCCTCGGGTTGAGGGGAACTTTGTCCGCCAGTTCTCCAAAGAAATGCGAGAGTGGTGGATATCATTACAGTCGTTGACTTCCTTCAATTCGAATAGTGGTAACAACGATTGGACTTCCTTGAATAGGTCCGGTCTCAACGGTTGGTTTTCGATTGTGGCAGGTCTAAAGTGGTGGGGTCACGGACTTAAAGGTCTTCAAGGAGAATTCCTGATTCGCTCTTCTCAGGAATGGGCCGCAACAGTACAGGATGTCACTGTGACTTTAGAGGAGCTACTGAAAAATCTCAAATACATGGAATGAAACTCCTAGTCTGTCTCTAATATTACCTATCATCTCTATTTATTTCTTTCTTCATTGAGCACTGTAGTAAGATGTGTGGATGTAATTGAACATAATTAATGCTATTGATAGGCCGATGAGCGAGAGGCCGACGAGCAGCGCAGTCACTACTCGAAATCGGGAAGACAGGCTGATGTCTTTTTCCGTGTTCTCTGTCTCTCTTTACGCGTACATAGGATGAAAAAGTTTCGGTAATGGTAGAGAAATTAAGACGCGTTCTCTCGGCCGTCGCATCGTTTAGCTGGAATTATTATATAATCAATGAGCCTCCAACAACACCGGTCAGCGTCAGCACTACCATCAGCACTACCATCAACAACGACCGAGCAGCATCAGCATCAGCACTACCACTACTTACCCGCTGTTTCTCTGTCTCATACTTCTGTTTATTATATCACCCCATTGACTCTGAGGACTTCGGAGAATATCCGGTAGTCTCGTCTTTGGAATTGGGAATAGAGCAAGCGAGCGCAGCGCATGTCTTTCTGTGTCATCTACGAAAGTGTTACACAGATAGGATTCTCTGAGAATTGAAGCAGAAGGGCTGCACAGGTATGAGCATTATATTCGCATCATTCGTACGCTGTTAACGCTGCAAGTCAGATTATGTTTTTAACGCATTCATTCTTGGTAATCTGCGGGGGTGCTTTGGTTCTTATTTCGATGAACCTAACTCCGGTGTTGAGTTGTGTCCAATTTTGGCCAGAGTTCATGGTTCTCTTCCTCAAGGGTGTGTCTCAGTCCCTGCATATCTCCTTCACTTGTTCAGGTGATTTTAGCGGTACGTCCCAGATCTTTAAGGTCTTAATTATAACTTCTTACATGTACAGGTCAGCAAAGGTGATCAGCACAAGTTGATAGACTCGATCAGCACATTCCGGCATTTTACCGTTTTCTTATTTGCTGACTTTCCCTTTGTTCGCACTATAAAAGCCCAACTCGCGTATTACACGCTCAGAAATCCTTCGGACTCCCTCTCCATCAAGGTCTGCCCCTCTTCAAAGCCTTCCTGCCTAACATTCATCCTTTTTTCTTCCGTTCTTTCAGCCTCCCTCACATCGAAACAAACCTGATGCTCAAAGACATCGTACTCTGTGGCCTCTTGCCTTTCTCTCTCGTCGGAGTCATAGGCCTTCTCAAAGGACTCATTACCTCTAACGACATGAAGCGGATTGGCATTGAGATTGCCTTGGAGGCTAGGGACTACTAGTATGTTTCTTTGTTCTTTGTTGGACACATTTTCCATCTGTAGTCTTCCTAGCGACGTCCGATATGCTGCGTACTCCAAATTGTTCCATGGCTTTGTGCATGTAGCAGGGCAATGTCAGAGTGCTTTGTGAGTTTCTTTCTCTGGCACTTTACTTGAATACTTATCGTTCTACGCATCTACTTCGTTTTTCTTTTAAACAGTATCGCCCACTACAATCCCTCCGCCTGGGTGGCATTCCTCGGCTTTCTTATTGGGTTTTGCTCTGCCTGGGTCCTGTTCATCGTGCTGCTCTCGAGGTTTGCTGCCAAGCAAACTAATCGACCACGGGTTGTGAAGCGTTTCTAAAAGCATGAAAGAGACGAAAAATGTCTCCGTGTAAAACTTTATGCAATATACGGTTCTTAGTTATTGTGGCCTGTAAACTGAAATATATGTCTGTTATGGTTTTATATCGTGGTTATTTGGAAAACATAGTATTACTTGGTGCTACGTCTCCCAGCAAAGGACTGGTGCTCTTCGACCATTATCTGATTTATGCAAGCGAGCAGAGGTTGAACGTTGAGGATTTCCTTTTGTGCTCACTGTCGTATCTGCGCTCAATCTATGAGGTAGCGCATAATGAACAGTGATCGAGTGGTCGAGTGGTCGAGTGGTTGGTGTTGGGAGAGAACACCACCCCTGGGGGGTATATGAACGACCTTCATGAGTAGGAACTGGTGGTGGTGGAGCTTCTTATAATTACTGCATCTTCATGATTGACTTGACTTCTTCCGTCTTTGCTCAGCTGCAACCTTGACGCCATCCTGAAGTTCCTGAGCACACAGACGGCTCGAAACATTTATTTCCGTGCAGTTCACATCGACGAATGTTGGTTCAATCTTACATATGGAACGTCTTCCGGGCATCTTCTAGCTTGTTCAGTAAGTCCATATTCAATCAATTGTACTATCACATGTATCAATGCGTCACCGCTGTAATCTGCGGCTCTGGCCTGTGTGCATGTTGGGATGTGTTCACATATATCTTGCAATGTGAAGCTTGCTACTTGTGAGCATGGAGATGTGCCGATTTGAGGGTGGTTGGCCTTGAGTGGTACGCAAGAAGGTTCAGTAGGAAGAGAGAGGAACTTCCAGATTTCAGAAAACAGCGTTGGTTCGGGTACGTGAATTCTTCCATAGATATTTCAGGGACAGTCTAACCTGAAAAGTCATCTCAAAATTAAACTGACGGCAGGAATGGTGATGATGTTATTGCTCGAATCATTTTTGGTGAGATGGATAACTGTGTGTAGGGGGATTATAAGGTCGGATTACAACTGAATTACAAGGGAAATTGGCTCAGCATGAAGGAATGATATGCATACGCATGAATATACTGAGTACACATTGCTCAAACACAGCGGTAAAGACGTGATAACGGCCATATCGCCGAAGATACGAAATCAAACGAGTCATTGAAGGCCCAAAACGTTGGAGAACTGCGAGCTCTGAAAAGAGGTAGGCGTATAGTGCGATCAGCAGTGTTGAATAAAAAGTAGACGGAAACGAACCCAATGAGATGTGTATACGAAATGCACTTACCACTCAAGACGACGTCAGCTATTTCGCACCAACCTCGATAGTGGGTCAGTATCAGTTTCACTCGTAATACTAAGAGATGCCTTCTCAGTATGACACCGTCCGAGATTCTTCCCACGTCTCGAGCATTGCCATCCGCCGTCATGGTTAGCAAACTTGTCCTTGATACGCTTGCTTTAGCTAAAACCTTCGACTTTAGATCGATTTAAGCTGGCTTGATAAACAAGAGGTTAGTGTCTCTATAGGATTTATTCACTTCTAATTAGCACACTCCAGGGTAATTACAGTAATCGAGACTTGATCAACGTAACCTTCTCATTTTCTTTTGTCGACGGTTTCTCATTGCAATATATAGAAAATCGGACGGACTATACTGCTGAACGCATTTTCAGTTTCTGAAATTCGAGATATAGTCAATTTAGCACCAGTTTCTGAAGAGAGGTTGGCTTTGTTTCGAGAAGATCCGCAGCTATTTGGCCCCGTCGAATGCTCTCCTTTACGCCTCAACACTTCTCTCCTTACTGCTTCCGTGATGAGAAAGTCACCTTGGAACCGCGCTGTGGTCCGAAGACTGACAGACGAGGCAACTGCTCTCGTTGCTGCATCCAACCGTATCTTGGCTCGCTTTACCGGTGACGATGCCGTGGATTGGGAAGAGTTGTTCAAATCCCGCTTGTCCGACATCTCTTTGGATATCCAGATGGCTCGCAAATCTACTCTGCCGTATGCAGAAGCTCAGGCAGCTAGATATAACGAAAAGGCGTCTCGTAACAAAAAGCGAAGTGCGCTGCAACAAGTATGTCATGTACCTTCCTTGAGTTTGTCCATCTTGACTAGACACTTTTTGACCAAGAAATTCTCAACTCGCCAGAGAGTTTGTGCATCGATGACTCAATACTTGCGGGAAACCGAGACTGAACGGGATCTAAGGTTCTGGACTGACATGCTCCTCGCAGTAGATCTGTTGTCAATTGATGGAATGTCGGATGAGGAGACCGTTGATGAAAACGAAGAAACGGTCAAAGTTGTCAAAGATCCGCATTTTCGGCACTCTGATTTCAGGCCTCTTCTTGCTTATGTGGATGCGACACCCCGTAGAATGAAAAGACTTTTCAATCAAAGTGGTAGAAAGCCATTTCGTAAAGTTATTAGTGATCTGATCACTGACCGACCACCTCCCCCAAACCTCCCTTCCACATTCTATCAGCCCCAATATCTGGAGTCTATGAAGAAAGGCTTAGTCCCCTGGGTTCCTGTAGACGATGACACTGCAATTTCTCCTGCAACACTGATCTTGGAGCTTCTTGAGGTCGAGGGTGGCAGTACATTCCTTGAAAGGTAAGTTCTTTACTCAGTAAATCGTGATGTGCTTACGACCAGTAGAATGGAGCCTGGTGACAGAGAACCATCTGCCGACACTGCCCCAGATTTGAGGGATAGCAGCTTCCACCTTGAAGATAATTCTGAACGGATACATACCGAATACTTTCACCAACTCATTAGGTTACTGGTCGAATGGGTTGCTTTTGCCATGGTTCTATATGCCTTAATGTGTACCCTCAAAGAACGCGATCAGAATGCATAGATCTCGACCTGGCTGGAAGGAATGACTTGGTATATTCTAGCAGATAGCCTACAATACACATTTAAATATATTCAGCCGCATACGCTAACCGATCTCTGACTACGGGTTTTTGGTTCAATCCATCTCTACACTTACATTACGATACCAGTCCTGCGGCGTTCAAAAATCCCTTGCGCCGACGATCGCGGGTTGCAGAAGATGGGCTATCGAAATTGCACTCTGAAAAAAAGAGATTACATTACATGCATAAGACTGTTTTGTGCACAAATTATGATACATCTTCCGTAGTAAAATTATAATCTGTGTATAGGAAATTTTGTGGAGGACAACAGTGATTGTAACCCGAGAACTCCTGTACGCAGGTAAAAAAAGTAGCGGAGGTAGGGAGATCCATCATTCATCGGTGGTGATGGTACCGGAGTTGAGCTCTCCGGTAAAGGTGAGGGATGGATACATCTCGGTGGTAGTATGAGGTGTGGGGCATGATTCAGTGATTGTATCTGTGTAAAAGAATTGCTCAGTGACAGTGAGCGGGTCTGAGTTGGTAACTGTAGCAGTAAGGAATTGTTGTTCAGTGATAGTGACGATGACAAAGTCTTCTGTAGCCGCGGACGGAGTGTCGAAGACACCCTGCGCGGAGGCGAATGTGGACAGGGCAGGGATGTAGACAAAAAACTGGAGTCCAAGGCCAAGAGGATATATAGAGCCTTCAATATTCCATATAAAGGCTCGCGAGTAGCGATCAAACTAGACATACCAGGGAAATGAGATATTGTTTTGAGAGAAGACGAGAATACTTCACCATGAAGTAGCCCATCGTGAGTAAAATGACCAAGAACCCAGTCCAACGTATCCCAGTCCAGGTGACAGGGATACTAACAATCAGGTTTCCGTCGGTTTTTCCGGTTGCGGAAGAACCACGCTTTTTCTTGAAAACAACGACATCTCCAGGCTGATCCCTCATAGACCCGGCAATAGCCACAAGATGGCTCGAAGGAAGGGTGCAACTCTGTGAAGTATTCAGTGACTTGGAATTTGTTCCAAGAAGCAACTCACTGCAATGTATTGAACGAGAGCCTTTCGAGGATAATTGAGGTGCTGGATGCAGTCGGTTGACTCGACTGAAAATACCTCTGCAAATCCATGGTCGGTGCCCACCACCAAGACTGAACCATCCTCAGCAAAGGCCACTTGCTTCGTGTTCCCCACAAGAGACACTTCACCCAAGAAAGTTTTGAAATGCTCTAGACTGCTGAGTTTGAATAGCTGGGCACGCTGGCCGGTCCAGGCCGCAAAAAGATCGTTACGTTCATCGACTGAAACAGAATGCCTGTGGAAGGATTACGGTCAGCAAAATAAACTCAGGTTGAAAACAATATCGCACATTTCCGAGGGCCCATCTTTCTTTATACAAGAGTAATCGCCATTATCACCTTTGAGCTGGAGACTAGGAAGGTATGGATATTAAATAAGTGTTACAGAACAGAAGAAAAGAATACAAACTCACTAGCCTCCGCCCGTCTTAGAAAACGCAAATACATTCTGACTGCCATGCACAAATTTGACGGTGCGAGGAAGAAAGTCTTCTGGGAGCTTGACTTTGAATATGTTTGCGACTTCAAAGCCAGACGTCAAAGTCCAGACGGCGACGAGACGATCACTAGTCGAGGTAGCAATGCGGCCAAGGTTTCCCGGGGTTACCTTGGACTCTAATATGTGCATGGACATGACCTAATGAGTACGGTCTTCATCTACGATATGGGTCCCCGAGACTCTGAAGGTCTATGCAATCATAAATAGTGAGTTACATGAGAACAAAAAGAAGTACTAGCCTTTTGATGACTATCCAAAGACCACACAAACATTTCACCAGCCATATTCCCCACAACGAAAACATATCTATCGAGCCCTTCAAAGTAAAGCTAAGCCGAGGAGGAATAGACGTGTTTCGGATTCTTGGGCTCATAGGGAAGGTGAGGAGAGGCAACAGTTTCGGACGTCTTGAGATCCCATATTGTCACTCCTCCGTACCCTGAATACCAGTGAGATCATATATGCAAACAAGATATACACGAGTTTCATACCAACAGCAGCAATAAAGGCTCCATCAGCGGAGAATGACACTGACTGAATCGCGTTGCGAGGCCCAGAGAGGGTAGTAAGTTTCTTGTAAGAAGGGGCGAAAAAGCGTTTAAACATTGCGGATTTTCAAGTAGAGAGAAGGATGGGGTAGCTTGAAAGTATGCAAAAGAAAAGGTGATGGGAAAAAAAGACTATGTGCCATGTTGCGTCGAGATGAGAGGACAAAGGGAATTCAAGGAACGTGGAAATGATATCATTGGGCGCCAACGCACTAACCTTAGCGTCTACACTTTTTTCGACCAAAACACTCGTCGGGATCATTGTCTGAAACCTCTCAGGCCCGGCTCGGGCGCATATTTCATTGGTATTTTTACTCTACTGCACACATCTTTTAGTTTCCCTAGTTTTTTTGTAACAAAGAAATGCCACTCGGTGCTCCAGATACAACATAAATAGAAGGGACTGGCATCGGAATCCAACGCTCCTATCCACCCACTCATGGACACTTACACTACTGGGATCATCAGCGTCGACGATGCCGAATATTCTTCGCTCAAAATAACTCGTAGTCCACGGACCTCACCCAGAATGACACCATATCCTCCTCCCGTCTCTACGCCATCTCCACCTTCGTCTTTGTCAACTTCTTCCTCCTCTGCTACATCGTCTCCTTTGCCTGCTCATGATACACATGATGCTTCCGCAGGAGAACAGTCCTTGCCTCAGCCAGGTGCCCCCGATGGTCGCATGCAAACAAGGTCACAGTTGCAATACCCCACAGTCACTGTCCAGCGGTCAACTAGAACCGTATCTGCATCAGAACGTACTGGACCTCCCCAAATTTCAGCACCACTTATCTCGAAGCCGGATGGGGAGAACGGAAGGCCTGGGAGGGGAGGTTACTCTTTGAAGAAAGTTTTAAATTGGAATGACAAGGAGTACAAACGGGCTCAGGTGTGTCTTTTGTACCATTGCATACTAACGTGTACCTTGACCAACGCATCCAACAGGCTTTTGTTAAAAAAACTGTCGAGACCAAGTTAGTCGAGACCATACACCTCCCTTTCACGGTTCAACCCCCTACAATGCTGGATATCGTTCGGAACGAGGTCTATACATTCAATACTCGTACTTGCCTTGGCTAACTGGTACATACAGATACTTAAGGAGTTCCCCGGCCTCAGAATTTATGAAGACAATTGGGCCACGGACGACTTCATTCGGGCTGCTTTGAAATATTTGCACTCCCGTCTGAAGTACAACAAATTGAAGGTACAGGCAGCGCAGGGGCAAGCAGTTGCCAGCATGCAGCAAGGTGCTGGCCAACATTGATTCAGTAAGAGTCACTAAGACCGTTCTAAATGTCTAGCAACCTGTTTTTACTTGTTACTACTTTCATTTGTACTCCGTAATTTTTTCTTTGTAATGCCATATCGAATCCGAGTCTCTCGACTTTGTTTGCAACAAAATCAGCCAAAGAAGACGCTTAATTATAACGCGTCTGTGTCTGGCATGTGAGTGCGTGAGCGGCAAACAACTTCAGCACATCAACTTTTTCTCGACATCCTACGTTCTCACATTGTCCAGTGAATGAATGAGCAGAATATGCAGCCTGGAGGCGGCAGAACATTATTGGGCCTTGTTACCCTCGATCAGGAGGAACACAGATACAGACGAGAGCCTCTATATCCTCGGACTCCCTTGCCCAGCTCTGTTCGTTTAAAAGACACGGTCATCCACCTACGCTCCAGCCACGCATTGTTATGCGCCCGCCCAGGGAAAACTTCCATTTTGGAACGTCACTCATCTCTAGCTGCTTAACCGTCAGGATACAATCAATCGACGAGTGTAGTATCCAAGATATAATATAATTACATCTGTGGAATAGAGCTTGGTGCAAGTAAGCACTGGAACGAAGCGCGCGGCGGCAGATTTTCGGAGGTCACGTCCCAAAATGGGAAGTTTTTCCGGTGTCCGGTGGGCGCCCGCCTATTCAAATGCGGGACTGGCGTTATAGAGTCAATTTAATTAGGTGTTGAAGTAAATAGATTTATGCTATAGTTTGACACAGTCGCAAAGCAACCTCATAGACTACCAGACCTCATTGTAGCCTGAAAGTCTGTCTTCTTCCATTCTTCATTCAATTAGCGCTGGTTAAGAGATATTTCTGGTTGATTTTAATTCAAGTTATCAAGTATTTTGTACAAGCAGTATTGACCTTTTGACAAATTTCTGGAAGTACCAACCAAACTAATTAACTAACCGAGATTTAGTTTCTCATCAGTAGCTAGTTTTCATTAGCAATAGCAACGGTGGACTTTAATTTGATCATATCCTATTGAACTGTGTGACTAATTAATTGTTTTCATAAATGGTGGGAATCGATGCATTGGCAGAAAATGTAATATAATAGATATAAAGTAAATAACCCAATGCACAAGCCATCAAATTCATGAGTACATTCATGTATCAGCATAGGTGGAAAACCCCCACACATGTCTATATTCTCAATATGGGCATTGATACTTATTGAAACACTATTCTGTAATTTTATCAAAATGGCACAAAATCCAAACTATTCATTATAGACATGTGGGTTTTTTTGCACAAATTGATATTTGGGTATAATGTCAAATTCTTGTGGCTGTCAAACTATAAAGGATATTACATTTTTTGTTGAAAACTTCCCTTTTGTTAGGCTATGATGTATTAATGGCTGTTCAATGTTGAGAGCAGAGCAGTTTGTTGACCAGACCAGCCACTCCACAAGCACAGGTCCTGAAAAGTGGAATGCTGTTGCTTATTACCGATTTCATAAACAGTAGCAATCCGTAGGTTGGCAAAATATATAGGTGAGTAGAATTTATAAGAATTTGAGATTATATCTAGATATCAAATTTTGCAAAATCTCCTGCACATGTCTATTGACTCAGATTTTATTTATTTATTTTTTTGACAAAGTTACTGAATAGTATTACTATTCAGCTAGTACTGTATAATTACGACGATAAGTTCAGTAACGCGTAACGTGTGGTTTTTTCTGATTTCTGATTTTATTTTTTCTCGATTTTTGCGATTTCTTTTGCATTTTTTTTGACCGAAATTTGTGAGATCAATGAACTTACGGTCGTAATGATACAGTATAAAGCCAATAATTTTTACTTTGAGATTTTAAAATCCTACTTAACTTTCCTTTACATGGTATCATCCACACTAGGGATCAATTATATATAAGTGAGCTCAGCAAGCCACTAGCTCTCAATTCTACACTGCAGAGTCCAGCCTTTGGTGTATCTACCCTGCTCACCTAACTCGACTCTCCTTCATGCCCGTGCCATCCTTCGACATTTTCTCTCAGCAACTTAACCAACCTAGGAACTGTGTCTGAGGACACAGTAATCATTTAAATATCCATACTTATTTCTTTTCTTTCCAGGTTGACTACAATTGGATGATCCATTTAAGAGTGGGGGTACCAGCTGTGTTACTCCCACTTGATGATTTGATAGAGAGAGCTTGTCTACTCACTTGTTCTCAGATTGATTTACAAGTGAGTGGTCTGTGAAAGTTCACAAAAAGTGTATATAATAGGGCAAGTCATATATGACATGGTTGGAAATATATGCCCCACCATACTAGACAGGTTTTGATATTTTAAAATATTGTTAGATATTGCACAACCTACAGGTATGCTTAGGTATGCCCAGATATGACACATGCTTTCAGGTGGTCTTCAGGCCATAACACAAATTTTCTTAATAAAATTGTTTGGTAATAAACATATACCAAGTTTTATAAAAACACTGGTTGATCCATAGTCTTACCTTCTCACGTTACCTTTACAAAATCACAGACTACCGCTTTTAGAAGACCTATGAGACCTTGGTCTGCGGTGACTTTATTTGATAAATATTCTCACACTTGTTCTAGCAGTGTACACAGATGCGCAGATCCATATACGGTGCATACAATTACTTACCTACTTACCCTGCATGAGAGTCCTACGAGATATTGATTCTTTAGCATATTGGGATTCTGCTAATCATCTGAATGTGCATATCTATTAGATATTCCTGTTTTGTCTTCTAACTTGTCCCAGATCAAAAATGCCGTGTGGCTATCGATGCCCTGTACAGGGTCTGAGTGGGTTTGATGGTGTCATAAAATCACTAGTAATCGGGAATTGAAAAAAGAGAACCATTTAATAAGTTATAAGCTCAGGTGGCATTTCAATGTCCCAGATCAAAATAGCAAAATTCCTAGGTGGCTGTTCGGCAGCATAAAAATTCGGGATCTACGGTTGCAGACAATCAAAGACATCAAAATTTTTAGCGGCTCAATTTCTATTTTTTCGGCAATAATTAGTTGGATCCTCTGCCCAAAACTTACCATTCAATGATTTATCAATCACTTATTTTGCTTTATGAGTGCTTACCAGAAAGGTCTGAAAGGAAAAGCAGCAGAACAGGGAGATTGGAAGCAAAGGCAACATGATGAATCAGTAGTGTAAATCTATCTCATCACTGCTATTCAACCATGGTGTTTGTAATTTGGACATAAAATTCTCTCGGCTGACCCCAAAAGGGGTACACAGCATTCCATAAAAATTGCCCGAAATTTTAGCATTGTATTCCCTCGTGGGAAAATCCCGAAAAATCGGTTTTTGACTCCTTTTGACGAGCTGAGTATGATTCCGGTATTATTAGCTACAACAGCTTTTTGCATCTTCAAATTTTCTTCATGATACCAATATTTTACCCAGCCCAGTACATTTCAATAGGATTGAATTCGCAACGAAATTTTGGTAGGCTATGACTTGGTCTCTGATTTTTTGATATTTAGTCCTCCATGAGGTTTGCAATCTCAACCATGACGCGACGACATGGGAGAGAACAATGAACGATATATTAGTTGACACTTTTGATGAAATAATCGATGACTATGAAAAATGACATCACCCGTGAATTTTTTTCCGCTAAATCGGCATCGTGGAAAGCCTTTTTTTAACATTGGAATCAGAACATTGAAAGCAGTCAATTGCGCATTTTTTCGCTATTTAAAGACGGAATTTCGCTTGCGCCAAAATTTTGGGGTACTTTTGTCTTAAATGGATCATAGCTCCGGAACGGCTTGTCAGAAAAATCTCAAAATATTATCAGAACATCCTCTCAATGAGAGCTTTTGGTTCCGCATATCTACACCCCGGGAACTGGTTTTTGGAGTGGATAGGTATGCAAGCATTGTCATGTACCTTCAGATTTGTTCTTGGGAATTCCTCAAAGATATGGTCAGTAATTTATATCCAGATTGATTCATGGTTTTAGTTGTAAAGAAATCAGTTTTCATCATGATCAGTTCTGTATGAGTGGATTCTGATTTGCTAATGACTGTATCAACCATTCCAGTATGAGCATAGATTCTATCAAATATTCATTTGGTATTTTCAGCATCAAGTACATTTTTTGAATATATAAAAGAGTATATAAGAAAAGGTAGTAGTCATACAATATAAAGTGGCATTTAAAGCTCAAAAAAATCCATCCTTATTTAAAGTCTAGGACACAAAATTGTGCATGTATTAAATACTATCCTTCAGTTATGCATAATGTTGATGCAATTTACCTTTTTTTAACTAATGAAGATTTTTCTCAATGAGTGATAAGGTAGGGCTCAAGTACGATTCACATATGTTACGCTCTATCACGTGACAACGACCCAGAAATCTAGTAGAAGATTAATGGCACTGTAATTCTCCCTTAAGTAGAAAATCGGTGTAGATCTCTTAAAATGACCGAAATAAGAAACTCTACCTGACCAATTTCTGAAATTTGACCGTAAAAAAGTGACATTAATTTTTTTTACCTCCTTCATAACTCTGCGCAGCCAGCACAATACATATGGGTCACTTCACGTGACGTATGCGAATCGTACTTGAGCCCTACCTTAGTACCTGGTTCTGGATAAGTAGACTATCTAAATAATAACACATATTATTCTCGAGTGATATCACATTCCTGTAAGTCTGTAACTGATAATCAATCTAATTTTTATTTGAGAGCTAACACATCCCAGAGAATGAAATTCGACCACCCAACAAAAGCCTCCTTCAGTAGTATGGAGCATTATACAGAGGGGGCCGCGCAGGAGTCTAAACCGTCTAAATTAGGTGCCGCGTTCACACGCACAGGCAAATGCCTGAGCCTGTCGGAAAAAGTCAAATTCTTACTCCGACATACATGCCGTTCATTGGCACACAGAGGGTGCCAAATGTGAACCCGGCACCCATTTTAACTTGAAGATGATAGAGTGTGTAGCTGAAGTTCGACCATTGGCGTCGGCACATTTGCTTAGTGGAATTCCAAACACCTCCCATGAACACTTGCCCCCCTTTATTTCTTGCAATGCTACTAGTGATTTCAGCCAGGACCAATGGACAGGTCCTCAATATGCATGGGTCCACAAGTCTCCTAGGACTATCCATATTTCTAGATTGTAAGGGATGATTTTATAAAAAAACACACATTGATCTATCCATTGATTTTATAACAACATTTTTCATAAAATTACAATGTTTAAGGGTGTGGTCTTAGATAATATCAGGTATTCTCTACCTGTACAGGGAGGTCAGGAATGGTCAGGAATACATTGGTAACATCCAGTATGTTACAGTACTGTGGCAGAAGAAATCTATGCCACAATACTACTCCACTGTCTTCAAATTCAGTTTTTTATTGACGATAATCATAGCATAGACTAGTTATAGTCCATTAGTCTATTTAATGGTTATAAAATGTCAGAAGTTGCCTCTGATATTATTTCTTTTGAGTTTTGAGAGCGAAGTTCATGACTTGTGTGGGAATACCAGCCAAAGCCTTGCCTGTTTTAAGCCAGTGGTTTATTTATAATTTCTGTCTGATCCGGACAGACACTGGAGCTGCTATAACTTCTAGAAACCACTCTTCCAGCATCCGGCTATCAAAATATTTAGTCTGTGCAATTTCCTTAAACCTTCAATTACCAAATACGGTAATAATGCCACTGAGATACTTTTCTCTAATTTCTGTCTGACCCAGACAGACACTGGAGCTGCTATACCTTCTAGAAATCACTATGCCAGCATCTTGCTATCAGAATATTTAGTCTGAATTTCTTTAAAGCTCCAATTACCAAATATAGTAATAATGCCACTGAACGACTTTTCTTTAATTTCTGTCTGATCCAGACAGACACCGGAGCTGCTATAACTCTTAGAAACCACTATTCCAGCATCTGACTATCAGAATATTTAGTCTGTGCAATTTTCTTAAATCTCCAATTACCAAATATGGTAATAATGTCACTGAACCACTTTTTCTGTAATTTCTGTCTGGCCCAGACAGACACTGGAGCTGCTATAACTTCTAGAAATCACTATTCCAGCATCTGGTTATCAGAATATTTAGTTTGTGCACTTTTCTTAAATCTCCAAATAGTAATTTTGGTAATAATGCCACTAAACCACTTTTCTTTAATTTCTGGCTGATCCAGACAGACACTGGAGGTGCTATAACTTTTAGAAACCACTACTTGAGCATCTGGCTATAAGAATATTTAGTCTGTGCAATTTCCTTAAACCTCCAATTACCAAATATGGTAAGAATGTCACTTAACCACTTTTTTCTGTCTGACTCAGACAGACACTGGAGCTGCTATAACTTCTAGAAACTACTATTCCAGCATCTGGCTATCTATTTAGTCTGTGCAATTTCCTTAAACCTCTAATTATCAAATATGGTGATTATATCACTATTCCAGCATCTTGACTATCAGAATATCTAGTTTGTGCACTTTTCTTAAATCTCCAATTAGCAATTATGGTAATAATGCCACTGAACCACTTTTCTTGAATTTCTGTCTGACTCAGACAGACACTGGATCTGCTATAACTTTTAGAAACCACCATTCCAGCATCTGGCTATCAGAACAATTAGTCTGCATCAGGAAATCGGGGTAAAAACTTTCAAGGGGTTATGCCGGGTTGTGCAAGCTTGCGCAACCCTGAAAAGCTTGACAGCTGGCAAGCGGAACAGTAAACACGGAAAATCCGCAAGTTCCGATGATGAGGTCATTTTGTACTTCCAGATTGCAGAAAGTATAGCACTGTCCTACAGATATATTCCCATTAAAGTGAAAAACAATCCTACATTATGTATCCAGAAGTCCATGAGCTAAAAAGCTGTATTTTAAGTAGAAATAGTTTTTTGTACCTGCACTTGTGAGGTTGCCGGGTTGCATGCCGGCGGAAAACCGGCTACAAGGCCCGAAACCTCGCAAGTTTTTATCCCCATTTGCTGATGTGTGCAATTTCCGTTAATCTCCAATTAGCAAATATGGTAATAATGTCACCGAACCACTTTTCGAGGGCACCCAGGATTGAGAGTGACTCCTGGTTTGTCATTATTTTATACTTCAAGTACTAAATAGAATAATTGGAATCATAATTAGTCAGAGAACCACTGTATCTCGCGGAAAGGTTAATAATATGGATTTATATCTCAACGCCACTTTTGTGCGGGTAGACTGTTTACAGAGTACAGGTTATACAAATGCCTCATAGATTAATCATAATAGTATATCAATTCCATAATATATTTGTGGAAGCTTGAAGGTAATACCATAAAATGGGATGGGCTCTAAAATTTGATACTTATGTCTCATTTTGCTGCGATCTGGAAGAATCCTTGAACAACTAGTAATAAAAAAAGTGAATTACTACATCACTGAATAACCAAGTTCCTCAATGTCATCAGCTGGTTCCCCTTCTTCCATCTCACTGCCTTTACCCTCATTGTCAGTGCTCGACTCTGATTCAGAATCATCATCAGACCCATCACCTGAATAAATTTCTAGTATGCCTTCGTCAATAACAATTTCCTCCGCATCAGTAGTTGTACTTGAACTTGAGTACTTGGTTATAACAAGGGATCGGAGACCTTGTGTGATTTTGTATGTGCTGATATGTCCGACTCCGAAGCCTTTATATCATAAACATGTCAGAATCTGGAAATCTTTAATCAAAGGTAAGAAAAAAATACAAGCATCAATTGATACTTACATATTGACATCGTAATAACACCAATCTTTCTCACCTTCCTTTGGCCGACAAGCAATGGAGTATGAAAGAAGGCTTGAAGTAATACCATCGGAAGTGTGAGGAATAAGGTGAACAGCATGGATAACATTGTTGGAGTAATCTGCTGATGACTAACTTACCTGTACACTGTTTCTAGGGTAATTGTTTCAAAAATGTCGTGATTACCTTTGTCCGTGCCATGTCAAAAGCATAGTATAGACAAGGTGTTCAAGGTAAAGTAGGGTAAGATATACAGTAAAGCCTTACTGTAAATAGATGACAATTGTATACAAGAAATTTCCTAAAAATCCAACAAGTCGTGCATGAAAAAAGTTTTGTTCTACTGTATTTTGTATACAAATTGAGAAGTACAGGGTGGAAGGTCTTGAAAAGATATGAGTCGCAAAGGCTTAGTTACGATACCGTATAACCGGTTGTAGCCCTAATTATGCTAGTAAGTGTACTGATGGACTAGTGTTTGTAAGACTGTAAAAGAATTGTATTTACTGGTTGGAGTACACTTAATTTTATCCTTTACTTATCCATGCCACTGCTAAATTCCAGTGAAATTCTATTTTCGTTAGTCTCGACAATCCAGGTTGAGGTTACACAAATGGATATTTATGTAGCATTTGATGCGTCTTTCCTGCCTTCACTTTGCAGGCCAGACCAAAATAACTCACTGTGCTAGCGACCCCATATGATATGCACGCCGCCCATATCTGCCAGTGCTGAGTGCACGTGCGCGCGGCAGCTGTTGTCGCGTGATCTATTACGACCTTCCGTGCGCGACAATGGACAGCTCCAGTTCAACTTATCAGCGTTTTGAGAGACTCATGAAACGCCCCCGCTCAAATACCGATCTATCTTCTTCACCGAATCAAGACCCTTCTGCGGCCCAAAGCACTGCTTCCTCATCTTCCCGCGAAAACGGGCTAAAGCGACCCCGCCGTCTGTCTCCGCCTCCAAGCTCTTCTTCAATCGCATCATCTCCAATCAACGTTACATCTTCTACGGGTGTCAATACCGATACCAATGAACAACTCTTGAGACATGTCGCAGACGCAACAATTCTTAACAGGGCAGAGGATCTTCCTGCCCCTCGTTTACTTGACGAAGCGGAATTTCAAGCTTTCTCTTCCGAAATAGTCGAGATAGCGGTATAAAACTCCATTATATGATTCAGCACTAGTTCTGACCTTCTGTCCTCAGTTAGAGCACGTGCTAGATATGGAAGCTAGCCAGACTACGAGTTTTGAATCAGCCTTGAAGCGTGGACCAGACGGATTTTTGCATCCATTCGGGCTTCCTCGTGATAAAAATGCGGCTACTGCACACGAGTTTGCGAGACTATCACGACATAAAGATGCCTTGCATGCGCTAGAAGCCAAACTAGAAAACCTTTCGGAGGCGTCTTCTACGAGTATCATTCAATCGACACTATTGGAGCTAGAGGACGGAGTTGGATCCCTTTCCGAATCTCTGGTGGGAGCGAGACAGTCAAATGTGACAGATATACTGGTACGGGAATTAGAAACCGGATTAGGTTCCTTGAAAGAACGTCTAGTGGACTGGCGGATAAGACATCCAGACACCACACCTATTCGAATTGATAATCGTGAGCGACACTCTCGGTGCTGCTACAGCTTGCTCACAGACACATTTTGCAGGTAAACACTTTGCAAACCCCAATAGCCGACGACAAACTCCAACGTTGATTGCGTACTGCATTGCGTTGGTTAGCCGAGTTTTTGAGGGTGCTTCTGAGCGCGGCGCGACGTTTTTGTTGAAGATGCTGAAAATCTTTGGACACTCTCTCACAATTCTCGGTCGTGGAGGAGACACTCTTGAACAAAGTAACGCAATCAATGACATCCCAGACACTATTTCTACGCTGGAACAGAGAATGAACTTAGGTATCTCAACGGTACCATATGCTGTATGCCCTTCGTGCAGCTGCACATATAAACCTACATATCTTGCTGGTTCTTCTCAACCCGTGTATGATCGCATTTGCACTAATAGGACATATGGCGCTATATGCTCAAAGAAACTCTTAGACGGCTCGGATAGGCCGTTGAAAACTTTCCACTATTACCCATTCTTCGATTGGTTCGGAAGATTCATCTCTCTTCCCGGCATCGAAGATTATGGTGACAGGTTTTGCGAACACGTCGCCAAGCACGCTGAAAATCCAATGGACAAACACGATGCTCGAGATGGTAGTTTCGTGCGTACTTTCAGAGCGAATGATGGAGGTCTTTTTGTCACCGACCGTGGTAATGAAGGACGGTGGTTCTTCAGGTTGCATGGAGATTTTTTCAATGTGGAAGGAAATCGACTTCGGGGGCCTAAAAACTCTACAGGTTTGCTGGCTCTTCTGTGCCTCAATCTACCCCTGCATATGACGAACGATCCTGCCTACATATATGTTCCAGGACTTATCCAAGGTCCTGATGAGCCAGACGCGAAGGACGCTGCCCACAGTCACTATTTGCGTCCTTTGCTACAAGATTTAGACCTTGCCTATACGCGTGGTGTCGTTCCATATCATTCTTCTCGAACATACAGTCTGGGGATGCCATATAACCGGACCCATCGTATCGCTTCAGCGAAAGCTGTGATGGATTTGAAGGCCGCGCGACCCTACGCTGGACTTCGTGATGCATCCTCGCATCATTTTTGCTTTTTTTGTTCTTGTTGGCACACATCTCAGCTTGAAAGGGTAGACTTCGAGAATTGGGGAACCATAAATGATGATTTCCTGAGAGAGGGAGCGATTTTGTGGTCTGATGCAAAGACCAAGAGGGAGTGCGAGCACATAGAAGAGGTATATGGGACCCGTCATTCTGCCATGTGGATTCTTAAGCACTGGAGGCCTTCGGAGCAGCTTGTGCCAGAGCCAATGCATACGTTCATTTTACGTGTATTACAGAACTTTTTTCGGAAAGCTCTTGGCCTGGAAAACCCGGACAAGACGAAGATCGAAGGACGCTCTTTCCGAGCTTTCTACCATGATTTCGCACCACCTCCACCACTCTCAGACACTAGTTCTTCCGGACCTAAACCACAAAATGATCCTTCAGGTCGCTTGGGATGGTTGTTGACAGTACAGGCCGGGGACGGAGAGGAAGATCATAGGTTGTCGTTGGTCCACTGGCCTCATCTGTCTGATGATATTCGCCAGTTGCGTCAAGACAGAATGTTATGGATGAAAGAAGAAATATTGGATGACAAGACGGCCTTTCGGGACATTTCCCGCATCCATCAAGTATTGTCAGCATCATCACCGAAGTCAAACTCTGCACGCAAAAAGTACCTTAACAACCTCATGAGCATGAAATGGGTTGCACTTCTCTATGTTTGCAACGATCTGATGCTCTTTCCCGAAAAAAGGAAGGCCCTGAAATGGCAGCCTGTAATCATGATGAAACAAATCCAAAAGAGAGAAATGGTGGATAGCTTTGTCAATTGGGTTCATAATTCCAGACGTCTTTCTGTGTTTCTAAGAATTCTGATGCAAACCAGCGTATGAACGTTGTTCAAGAACAAGAAAGATATCAATGGCCATTTTTCACCTTGACCAGTGGCGAGTCACCTGAAGTTCCCTGGGCTGACGGTACAGTGCCCTTATCCCAGAACAATGATCAAGCAGAAGCTTGTCATAATCTCTCCGAGGAAGAGCGCAGTGGTCTCCTAAATCTTCTCACAGCTCGAATGAATTACCACTCGGCATACGGCATAGGAGACATCCATCGCAAGCTCCAGCAGCCTGTTGAAAGCCCAGTGGACCAGGGGCTCGATTCTTTGGCAGATTCTTTGCGCTCGGAAACATGGAACTCCTTGGCCTATGTATGCGTAGACTTGAACCGGCTGCCATCGGGACTCGAGAGAATTGAGAAGGACCACCTAGTGCGGCAACTTATTCTCTGGGTAGGATATTGATTTTACTGGTGTAATGTTACACTGAATAGATTTATTACAGCGACACGGAAAGCCGATGCAGGAGCTGAAGTGGGCAAACATTGATTCATCAGCAATCCTTGAACGGCTTCACCAAGTTATTTCCGAAATTATCACTCCTGCTTGGGTTGGTAAACCTCCACTAGATGTCGGTCTTCCCAAGGCAGGTACACTCAAGGCAGACCAATGGCGAACTCTCTTCACTATTCATCTTCCACTGGCCTTGCTTAGTATGTGGGGCAAAGGCTCGCCGCTTGTGACCCCGGGCACAGGGAAAATGTCGTCAGTGCTAGAAACGGCGCTATGGTTATCTTGTGCACTTATAATGATGACTAAAGACAATCTCACTGCAGAAAGAAGAGAAAAATTCAGATATACATATCGACAACATATCCTTGGTTTACGGGAGAATTTTCCTGGCTTTTTTATGCCTACTCATCATCTTGCATTCCACATATATGAGTTCATGGACCGCTACGGCACCGTAAGGAACTGGTGGGCCTTCTTTTTTGAAAGGCTTATTGATTACGAGGCCGAATGAAATGAGGACTCGTCCTTACTAAAGTTGACTCGCAGATGTGGCTGTGTCGTTTGCTTCATGCAAACTCCATATGGTATATCGTTGTAATGTAATCACGGCAACTTTGCCATCGGCATTCCCAGCATCAACTCGGCATTATTAGTTTATTACGGCCTCGTACTTGCCACGCGCAGCGGTGGCCCACTCCTATTTCATAGACTGCAAAGACAACCGACAAACCATCAAATTGGTATGCCTGATACTGATCATATGCACCTTTAATCTAACTAATCTCTACAGGTCAATTGGAGAAAACACTTCTTTATGGGGCATCCTTTCGACAGTGGCTTTTACGACCAGACTGCCCTCCTCTCCTTACCTATTGTCTCAAGCTCTTGGACAAAACATACTCTTATGTCAAAAGAGGCTATTCCACTGCAGACAGAGACAATTTACTTGATAATACAGATGGAGAAGGTCAGGAAGACATTTACGCACTCGCGAAAGGCCATGAATTACCAGACACATCGAGATGGTTGCTGTCGACTCCCCCTTCCCCAGAACTTCTGGCTGCATGCGGTTGTCATGACTTGGAGAAGATCCGCTGCTTTTCGCGCATTACGGCTCCACGAGGATTCTATACCATCCCCAGTGCAAAGGCTGTTGGTAATAGCTACATCTGCTTCAAGGATGGCAATAGCTGGTCAGCAGGTCAGATACAACACATCTTTGACATAGGTGATGGAAACATCCAGATGGCGATTAAACATTGTGTGCTTCTCAATCTGGTAGCCCGGACGGACCCTTTTTCTGCATTTCTATCCCATGGTTTCGAGGCTAAGATGGTGTCTTCTGCGTTCAGGAACAAGTTGGATATTGTCAAACAAAACGGAATATTGGGTCATGCTGCAAGATGGGAATTGGGAGATGGGAAAGCTGTTGTACTGAACCTATCCATGGTATAGACTCAAGGAGGACCTTAATGTTTTGGAATCGACCTGTTGATTACTGTGTAACCGTAGTTTTAGCAAATAGCAAACGTTGTAACTTTTTGCGTCCGACGCGATGAAAGGATGTGATTTGTCATCATGATCTGCTCTAGTCTTTGAGCCACTCGATTGAATGTGGTTAAATACCCTAATCCATCCTCATGCTTCGCCCACATCTCCTTCGCCCACTTCCCCTTCTTCAAGTTTCTTGTACAACTCGTTTCAAATCGTGAAACGTCCCAAATGGACCACTGTCAACCGTACCGTCGGATATTCACATACTCTTCGAGAACAAAGATAATACGCCGTTCACGCAGAGCTAGCCCGGCCGTTCTTGACGAGGATGATGTGAAAGGGCCTTTGATTGGATTGCCGACCTCAGAGGTGCATTGCAAATCTTTTGAGCATGAGTAGCCATTGATTCATTGATCACTGTTTTCAGGGGCAATGTGAACCGCGCGCTGATCAGCCTGAAGCTACTTCCCAGCCTATTTTAGCTCAAAGTAACGTCCGCCAATTTTCCAGTTGTTATTCGTTAGCACATTTTTGAACCCTTATCTTCATATAGGAATCTCGTATGGAGCTTGTTCGCTCGCACACCTGCCCAATTTGTCAAGAGCTCGCGATGCCGCCTAGTGTGTAAGTACTGTAGTTTGATTAATGCACAAACCTGAAACTCATTCATTCATAGACTTTCTTGTGGTCATGTTATGTGTGGCCATTGTCTATCTGAGCAATGCATTGCATCCTTCAAAGAAATATATCCCAGTCGAGATTGGCGTACTATGGGTTGTGGTGTCTGCGGACAAAGTTTCAAGCGTAAACCAGTCATTTGCTATGCATTACGAGACTCAGTAGAAGCTCTAGCTAAGAGTGAGGGCTTATCTATTTCGGCGAAGAAGACGTTCCGCTGGCCCCCGCGCCACCCTGGTAGATTTTTAAAGAGTACCTTGTAATACTTAGATGCTCGGAATATGCGCGAAATTTTGTCTAGAGCTTCCCCCCATGTTACCATCAACTGTGTACCTTGTTGCAATGGATGTCTTTCAACGAAATCATTGGCAATAAAGCAATAATCGACATAAAACATGAAATTTACAGAGGAGTTCACTCTTCTCGGATGCGATGTTCGCTTGCCAGTGATTTCATCTTATTTCAGGTAGAGTCTCCAACAGACATCGGTGAAACATTGCCAAGCTGAAATACATCCTGTGCGAAGCAGAACGGTTTTCATTGTCATAGAGCTCGCAGGAACGCGTCAAGGGTCTGTAGTACTGGCAATGAAGGGAATCAATATCCAGATATATTTCAGCAAGACCGACAAAAGAACGCACTTAATGGCCATAGAGATCAAACCAGCCTCAATACTGAACGTGACGTACGGCCAATCTTGTGTTTTAGACAAGAACACGTACACTGATATCGGCTTCGATGGACATAACACCAGCACAGTCGTTATCCAATTGCCGTGCGCCTGAGTGCTAATATTGCAACCAAGAAACTCAAAATTGCAATGTTTCCTTCTTTTATTTAGATAAGACTAGTACTCTTTCGGTAGTTTTGAATCTTGTAAAGTTTGGTTTTGTCCTGCAGCTGAGCTTGTTGAATTGCGATTGGTCCTAAGTTTCCGGCCAGTTGATTTGAAGAGAGAGCGCTAGCTGACCCCAGCCACAGATGCAAGGCTCGTTTTTTGAGCAGGCATGAGGGGACGAAAACAGAAAATGGGTTGATATTGATGATGCAGTTCATTGTAAGTAAGTCAAGCAGGTAGGTTAAGTAAGAGTAGGTACTCTCTTCAAGTTCAAAGCGCGGACTCGCCGTGTCACATGACCATCCTCCTACACGGTACACCATGACCATCTCTGACTCTCCACACTGGCAATTTGACCCTAGCCTTTGCCTTTGAATGCCCTTGTCTTGCCATTTGCCGAAGCCGGGATTATGTCCGATGCATGAGAAGATGCGTGGCAAGCAAAACCAGTTTGCCACCGTACGCGTTTCGGTGAGTCATACGTTGAAAATGGAAAATTTATGGCTTGCGGAGCAACTGGATTGGTTGGATGGGGCCTTCTTTTTGGACACGTACGATTGGGAGTTGAAAGACGCATACTGTGACGTGTCACTAGTTGGTCTCGGCATTTGGATTCCTGGGGACTCCATTTTCCTTTGCCAACGAGAGCCGCATTTCCTGTGCTTTATGCGCTGTCTACAATCATTATTAACCAACACCGTCCTTTCCCCTCTACGCTAGCTCGACTTGTCATCTTTTCAGATGGTAAAAACACTGTCGACATTTTCAACTCATTACGTGCAACTTCGACTTACAATCCAATTCTTAAATGGTCTGTCGACTTCCTGTTGGATTATGGCCTTGGGCTACGTTTAGTTTATATTCGTAGCGAGGAAAATGGAGTCGCAGACGCGTTGTCAAGGAAAAATCTTCATTGAGTCGTCAATTGTCCCTCTTTGGTTATTATACCTTTCATACCCCTCGGAAGGCGCTTGGGGGTGTTCCCGTAATGAGCCTATAGCTTTCTTCGGGGTCAAGACAACCTGTTTGGTCTCCTGGGGCCCTTAGAACGCTTAATTCGGGAACGTGCTCTTGCACTAGGCGCTTCAATTGACCGATCAACACATTCCACCTACTCTCCCCATCTCAACTCTCACCTTACTTTCTGTCACTTGCATAATTTCACCGTCGAACCAACACCTGGCACATTCAGCTTCTACGTTGTTTTCACGTGTAGAAACGAGAAACCTGTCGACCCATGTTCCATTGATTCCTATCTATCCGGGATTTGCGACGAACTTGAAACACACTTCCCAAATGTCCGTCAAATACACCGTGCTCGTTTGGTCTGTCGCACCTTAAAGGTTTGTAAACGATTATATAGCAAACCAAACTTCCTTGACTTGCAACCCCTTATTCCCTCCTATGATGACGTCTTCTATGTGCAGCTGTTGACAGACTGGACGGCTTTGTTTCGCCTGGCAGAACTGTGTAGTGTATCCTAGACCAAAAGAATCTTGTGGACACTCGCAAGGCCACCCGTAGATCGTCAGTGCGCTGGTTGGATAATGCCTTTGATCTGGAACTTCCAGCGCATTAGGCTGGTGCATTCTTCGAGGGTAATTAAACCATCATCAAGTGTCACCCAGTCATAAATCCCTGCCTCGACCCATATCTACCCTTTGTTCAATATTTGTCCTCTGGTGATCAGTTCTTTCCTTTGCATTGGCAGCTCTGGGTACGGAGTGATGGGTCCATGCTTACTCGCTCCTGGTTTATTCGACGTTTGCATAATGTTCTTCCCGACGCTCGGTTGGCAGGACAGTCCATGCGTGCAGGTGATGCTATTTCTTTTCTCTCGCTCTTGCGGTATCACCCCCTTATCTCGTCCAAGCTACTGGGAGATGATCGTTCCAAGCTTGGTTCATATCAGTTTCGTCGCCTTTAAACACATTACACGTTAATCCGAATACTCCTATAATTTCTCGTCTCCAAAGCCGCATGCCTTTCGAAAACGGTGAAGATGACGAGTTAAAATTGCTGGGGGGAGAATGAAAGACACGAGGCGAGACAGGGTGTAGAAGAGCCTGATTCTGGTTCTACTAGTGATGCGGCGAAGCATCCATTATCGTCGAAGGATAAGAGCCATGGTGTCTAAAAATAGATCTAATTCAGTGAGCTTTATCTCGATGACGGGTTGCTGGGATGTGTCCTCTAGTTGGGACTTGCGTTAGGTGCGCTCCTCAGCTTCCAGATCCGTGACCTCTTTGCAGGCTCTGTTCCATTTCTCCTCAAAGATCACCTATCGTATTCTCAGCTAGCCACGTTCGCTTTGTCAAGCTACCTTTGTTCTCTCAAACTGTTATGGTCTCCAATCGTAGACTCTGTCTTTCTCCCATCCGTCGGTCGCCGGAAATCTTGGATTATACCAATGCAACTCACAGTAGGGACCCTCATGTTAATATATTTCTCTCAATGTGCAGAGACTAATGGAAAACGTTAGTGAACCTATACCACAACACCATTTCCGTATCTGATTTTTTTTTCAGCCGGGCAATCATGTTTACGAACTTACATTCGTCTTTACTTCTTTGGTGTTCATATTGGCTACTCAAGGCGAGCTACTATCATTTATATCACTTTGATTTATCTAACGACATTTTCGCTCCAGGATATCGCTGTCGATGGCTGGGCACTTACTCTTCTCACATGAAAATTTATCCTATGCGTCAACTTGTCAGACCATAAGCTTAAACACTGGTTATTTCGCATCATTTATAGTCTTTCTCGCCTTGCACAGTGTTGAGTTCACGTAAGTCGCCGGCCCAAATGTTCTTGGACTTTCTGACTTTTGACTAGTGACAAATGGGGCATACCGCATCTGACATTGAGCGCCTGTCTCAAGTCATTTGTTATCTGGTGACATTTTAGCTGCTCGTCTTCAAGAAAGAGGTTTGTTGATCATCCAAATGACGTGATTATGTACTGAACCACACTGTAGGACAAGGAACCTGCCACTAAAGCTGATATGAGTATCATGGGTATCTACAAAACGACCTGATTCATTTGCAAACTAAAACGCATATGACCTTCTATCATTTGACATGTCCCTTGCTTATATTGCCTCATCTAGATATCCAATCCCTCATTATAATGCATTTCTTTGCTGAACTAGGCTTTGCCGCTAATGACGCTGCAAGCTCCCTCGAGATGGTGGAAAAAGGATTCAAACGCGAGGATCTTGCACTCGCTGTCTTAATAGATTTCCCTTTCCAAATCTTTGGTGGCTACCTTGCGGCCAACTGGTCAAGAGGTGACTATCCGCTAAGACCATGGGTCATCGCTTTCTGGCCTCGTCTTGGATTTGCTTATATAGCGACTCTTATCGTCTACTGGTTTCCAACACCTCCCATCTTTCAAGGATTCTTTGTTTTTAATTATACATACCGTATTAGCTTCATTCTCCTCCCTATGCCGTTTTCTTTCAGTGTCATGTATCTTAGCTGCCAGTGCTGCGGTAGTACATAGAAGACATTATCCTTCTGTTCGCCGTTATTCTTCAAGCTTCAAGTCCAGGTCATAAATTCATACAGAGCCTCTGTATTACACTTCCACAAAATCTGCCACCGCAAGGCTCTGCCTGTAACACCCGGACATGCATAGTAATTTGGATTCGAATCCTTTATGCGACGGTTTCTGCTGATGGTTCGTGTTATATATCGAGAAGGGAACTTCGCAGCGGCGGGGCAGAGTATAAATTTGCATGCATAAGATGGCGAGAGGGAGGTGTGAGTGATAATACAACATAGAGAGCCGGTCGTTACGATGAGATCGACGACGGTCAAACGGTGCAGCAATTTGGGAGCTCGAGATAGCGGGGCAAAAAACCGTTGCTAAATGCCGAACTTTTTGCAAATATATCACTCCAAGTCAGATAGTAATGGCTTGAGGCAAAAACGTTAATTCAAGTCGTAGCACGGAATAAACTAATAGAGTAGACACTTATCTCAGATGAACAATGATTTTCAAAAGTGTATCTGCTCAAATTTAAAGTTGTTCGTTATCTGAGGCGGCAAGTGAGCACCCCCTTGCGTCCGCCTGTGGCTGTGCTGTACTAAACTCTGATCTTTCAAGTTGCAGGTTTTCCTCAACGTGTTGAAGCTGCTGCTTCATATGGCCCGAGCTCAACTAGATTTCGAATAAATGTGAGAGCGCGACCTGCAGCCTTTTGGACATTTGTCAGCTCTACCTGATCAGATATTGCAACGTGCCAGACCATGTTTTCCGAATTTCCGAACTGCCGCTTTCCTTTGTTCTTTGATCGCCCTCTTCTTTTCGAGACTACACCTTAGATTCTCTCCTCTGACGCGAGAAAGTTTTCCGTCATGCTACATTCGGCTGCAACGGACACCCAAGACCAGGCTGCTCCTCATGATGATGTGGTACTTCATACCGTTCTTTGATCTGACAGCCGTGACAAACCTCATTCCAGGATCATTCCATGTCCCCTCCAACACATCCTGATACTACAACGCAGGACGACGTGGTCATGGACGTATGTCTAGTATCTTTTTCAGCTGGAGTAAACAAACCTCACAAATCATTAGCCCTCGGGTGCGGCTCATGAGGATGGTACTAATGAAGGCCTTCCTATAGATACTCTGCGCTCCCATTCCTCCACGTTGCCATCCAGACTTTTCACGTTCGTGGCTCCTGCAGAGAATACGGAGACTGACGTTCGTCTCATCGTCCTATCGTCTCTTTTGGCGCCATGCACTGATGGTACTTCCAGCATCAGATGACTCTGTCTAACACTATTGCGAAACTCCCAATCAGACGCAGAATTGTGAGGAGTGATGTTTCAAATGTATGTTCTCTGGATGCTTTTAGAGCCGTCATTTATGAGTTTGTAGATGGAACTATTGCAAAACACAAGGAAAACGGAGAAGCGAAAGAGGGCGGATGGGGAAGAAGAGGAGGTGTGTTGAGCCATTCGTTTTAAATGTCTGCTTCTAATGTCCTTGTTCTAGTCCCAGAAGGTCTTCGTTATGGATCCCGGCTCGAATGAAGAATTTGTCTATCAGCTCAAAATGGACATCTCCAACCTTGAGCAAGCAAATAAATCTCTCCGAGATGAAGTTATGGCGTTTAAAGTTCTAGATCCCTCTCTGGTTGACGACGTAGACATTTCCGCTGCTACTCCCTGCGAAAGGAAACTGGTAGCTGTGATTAATAGTCTGAAAAACCAGACTGAGCAATTACTTCTTGCGTCCGATAGCGGGTTGGCTGATTTTGAACCCACGACTGATGATGAAAGAAAACTGTTGACCCGGATTAATCAACTTGAGGTACACCCAAGCTCTGGTCTGAATATCGTTTGATCATTAAGTTAAGAATTTATAGGCCCTAAATAATGCCGACAAAATGCAAAAGGAGGCGTTCATGATGTCGCTAAAGAACGCAGAAGTATGTTTTTCTTCCTATCAACGACGGTCGTAAATTTACTGGTTTATGAATAGAAAGCACGAGATGCTGCTTCCCAGCAAATTATGGTGCTGCAAGAGACCAATACTGAAATACAAGCTCAGCTGCGGAATTTGCAGGTATGTCGCTATCCTTCCATACAATTCGACCGCTGATGGAAAACCTCTTAGACTGCACGCGTACGTCTTACTCATATGGTCTCACTTTTGAAGATGTTCAAGTATTCCCAGCCTCCAAACGAGGAGATCGCCGCTTTGAAGGTTCAAATTACGTGCCTTCTCGTGAGCTCTTTGTCGTTGTGCTAATGCGAGAATACAATTTATTATTTGTCCAGGATGATAAAACGGCTCTTCAACAACGTATCGCATCCTATCAACAAGCAGGGAGACAAGCATCTGCTGCTGATACTGCACTTGGCGAGCATCTACAGGAGCTATTTCTTGGCCTTCAGGTATGGTCAATCTTGCTACTCTGGTGTTCAATCTGGTCCTCTGACTCCGAGTCTGTTATAGGAAGCATTGACAAAGGTGTTCAATTCCAATAATGAAACGACAGAAGGACCGCAGAACGATGCATCTGACGGCCATGTAAGTCACAGGAGAAATCTGTGATTCCCGACTGACCCCTGAAAGATCGCAGGTAATGAATCTTCACAAGCCTCGTTGCCAAGCCTAGGTGCTGGGATGGTCACTCAGGTCCAACGCCTTATCAATGAAATTAATAAGCTCTGCCGTGATAAGGACTCGTTAGTGGATTTACTCTCTCAAGCTCGGAACGATAATTCGATGCTCTCGGCGGAGCGCAACCATCTCGCACGTCAAGAGGAGGTCCTGCAAAAACTCAGTTCCGAGAGGATTGTTGAGATCGAACGTCTCACTGGGCTTATCCACCACCAGAACTCGACAGGAGAAGAGTTGACCAAAGTCCAAACAGAGAATTCAAATTTGTTACGCCGCTTGAAAGAAATGGAGGAGACCCACGAAGTTGAGAGGGTTAGTAAGCTTATATTTAATGTGGTGATTCTCTACTAAGTTCACGTTTGCCTCAGATGTTTGAGCCAGCTCAGAATGATAGAGCCATTGAAATTGAAGATCTCAAAGCGGATCTAGGTGCAATGCAGGTGCGTCCTAAGTGCAATTGCATTATATGTTGTCTTACTAAAACTCGAATAAACACTAGAGGAATTACAATTCAGAAAAACAGAAATCGGCTTCATTGCAACAAGCTCGCGATGAAGCATCAGTAAGTAAACTTTTTAGATATTGCTTATGCCACTCTTTAATGGGATACAGGCCCTTCTTGAGGCCAAAGTAGAGGAATACAACCAGGAAAAGGTGATAATTATTTGCTTAAAAGGCAGGACACTTATCAATCCTGTTCCAGGAACGCTTTGGCATGGAGCTTTCACTGATGCAAGAGCAAAAAGAAAATTTGTGCAAGGAGAAGTCAAAGCTCGCTGTAAGTAGCTTTTGTAGGTCTACGATTGAGCA
>JBANRG010000148.1:0-52832 GCA_037954225.1 Stygiomarasmius scandens | reverse complement strand
TCTCATCTCTCTAAGGAAATCATCTCGGCTTTTCCCATTCCAGTTTCCCCCTCCTCTTCCTCCATTTCCGACTCGGGTAGCATCCACGTCCATGGCATTTGGGTCGGCGCGATGGTTGTTAGTGGCGTTGTAGGTGGGGTCGTGGAGAGCCAGCTCGATTTCAATGGCTCGTGAGATCGCTTGGGTCAGGGATTTGGGCTTTCCTTGTGCGATATTGATGCTCACCATGTGGAGCCGAATGCCATGATTGAGCCCGTTACAGAATCGTTCTAAGAGATCGGCATCCGAGAACCCGGTTCTGGATCCGACGTCCTGGAATTTCTGCGCGAACTGTGCCACTGTCTGTTTCCCTTGTTTCATGCCCTTGCCGTCCTTTCCCTGAATTTCCTTCCTAGCCTCCGACTCTTCGTCTAACGATCCAAACCTAGTTTTGAATGCCTTGACGAACTCGTCCCATTTTCCATTAAAGGGAAATGAGGTTTTGGTGGGGTCGGCGTAATGTTGGAACACTTGGTCTGCGTATCGGGCCGCCCAGTCTGCAGCATCTTCTGTCATGTAGGACAGGGCCGAGGCGATCCAGTCATGAGCGTTCCGGATTCCTTCTTGCTTTCCCGCCCAGTTCTGGAAGAAGGCGAGGAAGCGACGTACGTCTGTTCCTTTGCCCGTAAAGGGGGCAGGCTTAGCGTTAGCGTTTTTCCTGTCCTTCTTTTCTGTAATATCGGCTTTACTGATAGAGTGAGCGAGGCGGGTGACTTCATTCTGAAGCATGAGTTGCTGTTTCATGAGGAACTTGATGAGGTCATCTTTGGACATGTCATCCATGTTCTCGTCTTTTGGCGGTGTGGGGGGGGGCTTAGGTGGTTGTTTCGGTGGAACGGGGATGATTTCGTGTTCAACGTTGTCCCAGTTGGCTGTAGTAGGTTCACCAATTGTTTGGAAGAAGGCGTTGGGACAGACTTGTTCCTTGCAAGGCCAAAATTTCCCATCTGCTCTGACGTGTACGTGTCTTTTTCCGGTGAGGTCTACTCCATGTGGGAGTTGGTAGCATTTGTAGGTAGTGGGATCGGACATGATTGTTTCTCGTGTTGGTAGGGTTGGAGGCTGATTTCAATTACGAAGTCGGGCAACCACCTTACTCCTTTATAGGGAGTCCGGATTTACGTTTCGAAGTTCGTGTAGACGGGGGATGACCTTACGCAACAGCTCCTTGAACTGTTCGTACCTGCCCACCTGTGAGGCTCCTCACACAGGCTAGAGTCGACGGGCTTGTGGGCCCTTGGGGGTATGGGAGGAACGGGATTGGGATACCAACGAGTACAGCGTGTCTGCACGGGTCTCTTGGTAGACGGGCGCAGTGAAGGATCTTGACCTAATGTCGCGAAGAGGCGACAACGAGAGGGCAAGCGAGAGCGAGACGAGTGCGAGAGACCTTAACACAAGCTAGTCCGAATAGACCAAGTTAGATTAGGAGAGTAAAAGAATACAAGGCATACCTAGTCCGAATAGACCAAGAGGTCAAGATGAGGACTAGGTTACAGGTGATGGAGTTTAAATACGATTGTACAGAGATCGGAGATGTGAAACTAGGGCTAAGGGCCTACAGCACTACTAACGCATGTTCGGGAAAGATTGTGGTAAGGCTATGGAAAGGTTGTGGCAAGTATGATCGAAAGGGAAATGAAAGAAAGGTGTATACAGGGTGTAAAGGTGCGAGGCAGCGATAAGGCTGCACGCACTGCATGGTTAAGGTTTAAAGTTTGGAATTAAAGTTAAAGGTAATGGTAAACAGGAACATACAAATGTAAATGTCTGAAAATAAAGGAAAAATGAATATTAGTAATCGGAATAAAATGTTGGTATTTAATGTTCACGACAGTCCAATGCCGAAGTCTCTTGATCCTTGTCATCACATGCATCTGAATCGGGCAAGGTTGAGCAGACTGAAGTACTGTCAGAGCCTTGTCCATCCAGAGTAGAATTGTGAGTTGGCGTACGCCTCATCGTAGCTAGCCTTCCGATGAAGAAAGTCAATCCACGAAGCTTTGCAACCGCTGCTCTGTTGATTGTAGATTTAGACGCCTTCTCAAGCATCTCACGGTACTCGTCGTGGTTTATGTTAGCTTGCTGCTGATCACCGTCTTCGATAGAACGAAAGGGTTGCTTCATGTTTCTCTTTAATGCTATTTCAACATGAATTGGTAGAATGTTTTCACGTCTAGTACACACCAGATTTTGTAATTCATTGACCAAATCATTTTTGAGTTTTCCATCAATGTCAATACCCATTTCTGAGGCGAGGTCACGTATTACAGGAGCATTGAAGTACTTCAGGCCTTTCTTGCTTTGGCCGTGGTGATATTCATGCAACGCATCAGTAAGTGAAGATTTGGTTGGTTCTTTAGCTTCCCCAGAAGATGTTGGCGTCATGCTCTGATGCGGGGTATCGTCCTCCGAACTTGCTTCTGAAACAACCTTTTGTTGGGAGTCAAACCAACCATTCTTAACGCGCTATAGCAAGAACAAATGATAAGCTCAAGCAATGTTTAAATAGCAAACTCACAGTCTCCAATAAAGCAGATAGGAGGGACTTCTTGTTCCCTGTGTGATCCACATCCATTTGCAAAGCAAGATATCGAAGTGTATTGGTTCTGAGCTTGCATAATGCGGTTTTGGTGCCAAATTGCAAAGTTCGATACCCGAGCTCCTTTTCCTCGTCGGAGGGGTCTTCGACCTCCCAAAGTCCATCTGCATCAGTGAGCTTAACTCCCATACACCAAATTTCCCGGCAGTGACGTCGCAGAATCCGCAAATAAAAGCAATGCATAGAGTCTATCGCCGTAAAACGAATCGGATCCCAATAGGGTAATGACAACAGTTCCGACCATCTGATCCCTGTTTGCTGGAATATTTTTTTGCGTTCCTCGGGTGTTTCAGCAGCTAGCCATTGCACTGCAGTTCTACGGTGGAAGTCGACATCCCGGGGGGTCCAAGAAGACATGTCAATATTATTACGGGATTTGTGAGTGCAAAGTGAACAAACGAATTCCTTTGCACTATGTGGAGCAAATCCAGCCACTAGGCATGCTGCTGGTAAGTCGCAGACAAGAGGGCCAAGAGCTGCTCAGATCGATCGCCCAAACTTGTATTGACGAGTGCTGTTAAGATAGATACCGTGTTTCCATAGGACAAACAAGTCATCAATAAGGGGTTTAAGAATGTAATTGATTTCGTGGAAAGAGGGTTCCTTGGGACCCGGCACTACGCCTGCAAGAAACATGTTCTCGCTTTTGAATCGCAGAGAAGGTGGAAGGTTAAGACAGACCATATAGATCCCACCAGTGCTAGCCTTTTTGCCTGCTTGCCGATTGCCGTAAGGGTTGAACGAGTCAAAATTGAGACTGAAGAGAAGACGTTCTTCATTCTCCACATACGGTCCAAAAAACAATCTTCCGTCAGGACCAACAATATCATCTAGAATGGATGCATCCCATATGTCCCTTATTACCGAACTAGAATTTTGGCGGTTTAGTGGGCATGACAGATAAGGAGACAAGTCTTTTCAATTGTAGAGTGAAGCGATCCATTGTCGTATATTATTATATTGGAATGTTCTCACAGGTGCCTTTGCTGCTCGAGGAAGCGTTTGTTTAGGACGGAGCCGCCTGTCACATTTCGGACCTGAAGGAGCAGCACTTTGGGTGCCATCGCAAAATTCAGGATACATGTCCATAGGATATAATTTGAAACATTTCGGGCAGCATGCGTATTCGCGGGTATTGGAGGGGTTGAAGTCGAATCTATTCAAAACAGTCCTCATGTCCGAAGGTATATTGCGGGAAACATCTGCAGGATCGGCTCCCTGAAGGATAGCGGCCAGCTGGAAGCCTCCTAGAACGAACTGAAGGTGATCAAGAGAGACCTGACAAATTAGGTGCAGCACTGAGGCTATAAGGCCGAACAACATGAACAATTGCTGAGAACGTGTATAATCCGAAGGAATCTCTGTCACAAAGATTACAATCTCGAAAAGAAGATGAAAATTAACACTCACCACTAGTACTCGAGCTCACGACTCGCTCCTGGCCGCTTCTAGAGATATCCTGCTGCCTATACCATTCTCGTCTGATGGCCTCCCAAGTTGAATTGATCTCCCTTTCCAACATCTTATCCAAGGTTGTACACAAAAGGCGAAAATGGGATCGGGAAGCACAAGGGGACTGTTGCGAAGCATGGTTCACAAATGTACGACTTTCATTGAGCCATTCCAGATGTCCGAACACATAAGAGTTTCCGCGGCTGGACCGCTTTAGCGGCGGAATTTCAGGCGAGGGTACATCCTCTGCGTTCCGTCCTGTATCAAACTCAAACGAAGTAGGATCCAAACAACCAGCCGCTTGAAAAGATTGCAACCGCTGGCGAATGTCTATGGCTTTCTGCCAATTGTATTCAAGGGAAGAAGGAGTGATTGACTGCGTATCTTCGTTGAGGATTTCGGCATCGGGATCACCGTGAAGAGTAGTAGTCGCGGAGGTCGGTATAAGTATGGGTGTAGAAGCCATTGGCGGCGAAGGAATATTGCACTCCGGAGCGAGAAGGACTTGATGTGCTGATAGGGCCTGGAGCTGCGCCTGGAAACGCCTGTGTTCGTCATAATCGCCTTTACTAAAAAAACATCTTTCCAGCTTGGGCAACACCATTAGAGTCGATGTACACTTCTGACGAGCAAGACTGACATGCACAGATGTAAAACAATGAGCTGAGAGGTGGTTTACGTCGATTAACAGCCTTACCACCTCTCAAATGAGGCGGCATGATAGTAATGTCGATGAAGTGATCACTGATCACATGCCACAAATTTACATTATGTATACACTACGCTCAATCTACACAAAGGAACCTAGCAAGGTAATAGGACTACAGACCCATCAATTTAATGTGCACAATCTGAATCACGTCGAAGAGATACTAACCAATTTCCTTGTACAAGAAAGACAATGCTCTCACCTTGTTGGAGAAGTATATTGACTCAGGAAGACTCGTTCTGTTCAACTGGGCCTTGAGTTTTAACTCAGGGACTCGGAAACGAAAACAACATACATGATCAGATTTCAGGGTCAACAGGGTACCTAGGACTTCCGTTTTGAAATGGTGTTGATTAAGTTGTATACTCTCAACACATAGAGAAGAAGAAGCGGCGACCGTCGGGAGATGAAGGGAAGCATGAGTGATTTTCAAGTTGTTTGGCGTCGACACCATCATTGGTGTCCCGGGACAGACGACCAAAGACCTGTGCAAGTTTCAGTCAAGTCTCGAATAAAACAATTATTTCAACACACCAGGACATAGTGATTATCTACAGAGTGGGACAAGCTGACAGACAAACGCGTCAGTCACAAGTGAGACGAGACGTGTTATTGAAGCTGCCTAGTTGAGTAAATACCGACGGAACGGAAGATGTCGGGTACTTTACATCTAAGAGACATGCGGTATAAAGTGGAAACCAACTATATGTACTCGCTGCGCGTTAATTTGCCACCCCTTTATTATGTACACGTGTGTCCTTTCTCTAACCAGTACCACCATTTGCCAGAACTCGAGTGGAAAAACTTGCAAACCTAACGTCGCTTACGAGGGCCATGGAATCGCTGCCGTCCAAAGAATTCTCAAGTACGTGTCTATTTCTGCGTGAATTTCTTGGATTAATGATTCATTTGAATTCAGAAGGAAATAGTGCAACCCCAACGGAGGAGGCAACTATAAAGCAGATCAAGAGACTCTCAATTTATCTTCAAAATGATCACTTAGGTGCCCTAAAAGGCGAGGCGGAAATGATACAAGAAGCTTTGCAAATAGAGCGGACTGAACTGCGCATGGAACACTCAGTCGTATGTATTTCTTTGCCCAGGATATTCTGAGGTCTGATTTGAATACAGGAGACAGCGGCTGCATTATTGGAATCCATTCAACAAGATGCAAACCATAAGATTACAACAATGAAACAAATATTGTCTTCACAAGGCAAGGAAGACTACTTTGCCTCTATTCAATTACAATCGGCCATACAGGCGGAGCTGGTGCGTCAAGCAGAAATGCATTTGTTACTTCCCGAAATGACATCTGCCGTTGTACTTGAAGTAAGTGATGGCTTGGTCTGAATATCAGTTCACAAACGTTCATATACGTTTATAGCGTCCCAAAAACTTCACTGACCTCGCGGAGGGTCTGAGATTTTACCTATACCTTCAATCATTGTCAATGCAAATGCTCAGACAAGTTGTTGCCGTGTTGTCGGAAACGTCAACAGATTGACGAACGACCCGTAACTAGAAACGGAGGAAGCTACATGTTTACGAATCATTGTGGATACTTGTCAATTTGACCTTGTTTTTGTGTTTACGTTTGGAATTGTTGGTGGAGAATATGAAGTCGAGGTCATGGACAGAGCTGGAGGAACTTGGTACAATAGTAGATGCCAAGTTTGACGCTGTCCGTGTCGGTAGAAGCACTGAAGCAGAAGTAGACAATAAGGGCCTAGCCAATGTAAAGGGTGTGAGATCCAAAAGCACCGAGGGGAAACCGCCATTGACTTGGTTATTGGATGCGACTAGAGTCGTGTCAGTTCAATCTGTAAGTACACCAACAATATGCGCAAGGACTTGAGGGTGGTGCATGCGGGCGAAAGGAAGGTCATGATGCTGGAGAAGACCCAACGAGAGTCGAGGTCGTGGACAGAGGAGGAGCTGGAGGAACTTGGTACAATAGCAGACGCCAAGTTTGACGCCGTCCATGTCGGTAGAAGCACCGAAGCAGAAGTAGACAATAAGGGCCTAGCCGATGCAAAGTGTGTTAGATCCAAAAGTACCGAGGGGAAACCGTCATCGACCTGGTTATTGGATGCAATGCGACTAGAGTCGTGTCAGAGTTCAATCCGTAAGTACACCAACAATATGCGCAAGGACTTGAGGGGGGTGCATGCGGGCGAAAGGAAGGTCATGATGCTGGAGAAGACCCAACGAGAGTCGAGGTCGTGGACAGAGGAGGAGCTGGAGGAACTTGGTACAATAGCAGACGCCAAGTTTGATGCCGTCCGTGGGAACTGGATGCCAATTTGGACACCTGCGATGGATCCAGTCTACTACTTCCTTCTCCCTCTTCCTGTTCCCTCCCTCGTCCTGTTGATGCTTTGACTCTAGTCGAAGTTGGCCCTGACTCAAGTCATGGCCTTTATGCTATAGTCTTCGTCCTGTCCTCGTCCTGCTTGCCTGGCATGGCAGGATCCGGTCATCCATTTTGCCGCCGCGGCTAGTATTTCTGCTTCAGCACCATTGAGAGAATCCGACTGTGTCTTTCGTTTCTTTCGTTTCTTGTGGGTCATTCATCAATTTATCCCTGCTGCATGCCTGATTTCTATTCGCTGATGTCATATGTGCACTAGCAATGTCGGCACTCATCTAGCAGTCACCAATTTCGCGTCAGTCATATCACGTCGTTGGATTGCTTCGAATCCCGGTCGCATTTGTGCTTTCATGCCAGTTGACACCATCTGTCGATCTGTACTGATTCAGACTTCACTTTCCAATTTCGCGTCAGTCACATCATGTCGTTGGCTTGCTTCGAATCCCGGTCGCATTTGTGCTTCCATGCCAGTTGACACCGTCTGGCAATCGTCCTACCTTTGTTACCGCCCAATTACTTCTGATATTAGAGATAGAACATACGAACTCATCAATTTGTTCAGCAACGTGCATCCTAATCATGCTCCATCACAGACGCTGGCACTGATCAAGGTGATTTTTCATAGGCGATTTTTCATCATGAATGGTGGACCTTATCACATCGTTGAACCGTTCAAGGACATTCGTTCCGTCGTATCGCATGCCTGGTCTATTAGGGAATTTGGTTGCGGACACTGACAACTGAAGCTATTGTGCTGCATGTACCCTTATACAATCAGTCTCGATATTACACACACCTGCATGTATACTAACTACGCCGTTTTTGGCGGACGTTTGTGTTATACTCGGCCGGTTTCATTATTGAGTCCAACATCCTCCTTTCGCCATTCCTAATACTCAACCTGTACACGTTTTAAAGTATATCATTTCATCAATTCCCCAAGCCAACCGACTCGCGCTGCACACGTCAAATCACTACTTCCAAGCTCCATCCCTGAAGATCTCAATCTTGCCGTTCACGTTACGAGTTTTTCTTTGCCGTTGAGGAATGGATTCAGGTTCAGCCACGCAGTCAATGATCTCCAATGTTTTGTTCGCCATATCAATTGCTTCCTCCCTGAACTGTCGCCATTTTTCCAACTCTGCCTGAAGGGCGGCATTCTCTCGCTGCAAGTCAATGACCTGACGCTTGAGAACTGCATTCTTGAGAAGTTGCTCTTCAAAGACTGATTTGATATCCCGCAACCGATCAAGAACAAGATCCGCGTGAAGTAGAGCGTGAAACTCTTTGATTTGTCGATCATGCATCTCTGGATTTGGAAATTCGAGCAACTTTGCTTCCGCAGAGCCCATGACCTGGACTGAGCGCGTCAGCCGGTTTCGAAGTATTAATAGTCAAGTAACTTACTAAGTTAGCTAGTTGCGGTTGGTATAGGTAGTTAGTGAGTGGTTCGAGGTGGTTTGAGTTCACCTCAGATACGATAACGTATTGTCGAAACAAAGGCTTTTCTATCTCATGATTTACACCACTCCAATACCACTTTAGGCTGTGATGGTCATTTTACAAATCCGCTTTTGGGAATACTTACGATGGCTTATTTTGTTAGGGTGCTACAAAAGATGGACTGCTTTACTGTAATTATCCTAGCTTCCAAGCAATAGGCGAGGAGTTACCGTCCTTATTGCCAGAGCGATTACTGGGTTTTGCAGGTCACCGTCAGGAACTATTTATTTTCAGCAACAGCCAGGTACAGCTGGTTGCAAAATTCTAGAGACAAAACGGCTTCGAAATACTCTGGAATCGGTGTTTGTTGCTGTGAGTGGGGCTTGAGCAAGCTAGCCATGTTCGGAAATGCCGGTGATCTACGCTCACCACAGATAGTAACAAACTTGCGTTGGGTTTGCTGCCCGAGCACTGCTCCACAAAATTCTATAGAAAATAACCACACAAAAACAAATAGAGATCTCTAAGTATTTCGAAGTGGTTTTGTCTCTAGAATTTTGCAACTAGCTGTAACTTACTAAGTTAGCTTGTCGCATTATACTTCGAACAGGCCAGCCTAAGAGCAACCTTTTCCCGTTGTTTCTGTCCCGGATGGATGCATGAAGCCCAAGCACTCCTCAGAAGCCTCAGAAGCATGCCGTCTACCAGTGAACAGAAGATCACTATGCCGATTGCCAGAATTGCTAGCAAGGCATCGGCAAGCGACGGCGGTATGCCTCGCAAGTTACAGAGACAGATACAAATAAAATACAAACAAACAAAACATCCTGACGCGACCTGCAGACAAAACCCAGTAAAAAAGACTGTTCTGGTCAACTTCCAAATATCCTTCAGGAGCAGAAGAGAACATAGGGAAAAGATAAGTCATTTTCAATTATAGTTTATATCTTTCCACCGTTGACTAAGTACATGCTTATTGATACTGTGACCTGGTCCATTCCCTATGCCTTGCTCACCTCAACATTTCTTGGAATCTCTCGTTGTACAATGGCAGAGGAGCATTGTTCTGCTCAGATACTATGCCATGTAAAAACACCCATATTGTCAGCAACCCAAAGATCCCGATGGCAATGAGCCAATGGTTTGTGTAATCCAAACCAACAGCCTGGGTGTCTATCCATTTCACGCAGAAAACGCGGCATTTTCGGGTCAGAAGGTGTAATCCAAGGCAACTTCCCAAGGCATGAAACCCCTCTAGAGATAGGATCTCGAATATAAAAACATGGCTGAGGGCTGCAAGAATCATGCGTCGATCTGCCATGGCTAGAGAAACGAGTAACATGGTGCCAACAATAGTCTCTCGCACGAGAACCTGACGTTCATATAATGACTCATTGGTTGAGCGAGTCAGACACCTCGTTAAGGACGATGCCTCGACCATTCCAACCTGGTCCAAGACGATTGACGTTTCGGGAGAAGAATCGGTTAACATCTGTATAGAGGTCAGATAACAGGCAACTGTTGGACAAATACATACGTCGCATGAAAGATCTTCTGATACCTCGCTGTTTTGGTCCGATGGAGAAACATCGTCGTGTTTCTCCACATCGCAGAATGTTGGTGTATCTAAGATGGATCTCAAGTCCGGTGAGGACATATTTTCAAAATGATCCCCAGTATCCTGATTCTATTAAGTTGAAGAAGTCGACATCAACACCATAGAATAAACGAACCTTGTGGCAGCGTTCTTGCATTTGATTCGTTTGGAGCAAAACTTCTTCACAACTGCTACATTCAAGCAAGTCGAGATTCACTATACTTGAGGTGGGCTCAGGATTTCGAACAGACGGTGGATGGTCAGAGGCGAAAGTGGGCATTAGGATTCGCTGGAATATCAGCCAAGCGGATGCGGCCTCTTCTACTGAATAGTCGAACATATCCGTCGTTTTGTCTGTTTGCGGTAGCATAGTATAATCTGTTATGATTTTTTGAGCGGAGCAGTTTACAAAGGAAAAGTATGCCTCAACGATTAGAACTGCATCTCTGAGGTCCTCTGCTGAAATGAGAATTGGCGATGGCAACAAAGCCCTTGTCAAGTAACGTGGTCCATATTTCATCCATTAACTTCGTGTGCTCGGTCATCTGGGCTAGTAGGGTGTATACTTTGGTATCTGGAGGTGCTTGGACCGACTCGAGGATGTTCGTGTTGACTCCTCGAGTGTCTTGATCAAATTTCAGAGTGTAATCCTCCACTTTGTAACTGATATAATCCTAAGGAAAATTTAATCTAGAACGATATGCAGAGAAGCGAAATACTCGACCATTTGTGCTTCATATCTCCTGCGGATGTTCACGGCACTATCGAAGTGTTTTGAGAAGTGGGTAAACTTAAGATTTTCCAAAGACAAAAAGTTCTCCATCAGTTCATATATGTCACAAATCCGGTCGTTAAGGTGCCCATTGAGCACGGGTGCCATTACATCCTACGCCGCGTTAAGCAAGAACTTTTAGTTTTTACACGGTCGAGTCACTTACTGGAAGTGAATGCGAGGTGTCATTATCTTTGGTGCACTGACAATCCTCAGAATCTGAAGTGTGTCCGTGATATTGAGTTGACCTGGTTGGAGAACTATCTATACTATGTCTGGCTGAAGAAAGATCGGCTATGCTGAAAAACTGGATGTTGGATATGGGCCTGGAATGAGATGATAAACGGTTGACTTCCCAGACTTCGTGCGGGATCCTGAATTCCTGCTCAAGACGATGAACGAGTGAGTCCAGACAATGTGACGGAATCGAAACTTGCTTTGAGAAGGACATTGACCAGCAAATTCCCTCGTTGAATGGTACCTAAGATATCGCCAAGACGCCTTGAGACATTCTCACCCCTCAGAAGATTGGTCTTAGTCTGACGAGCGTCGCCTACAAATAAGATACCTACTTCAGAAGTCTCAAGAAGCATGAGAATGGAGACATACTTAATCTTCAAATAACAGACTCGACATCTAAACCAAAAGCCGACCTGCTAGTCATTACATCTAGAAGTAGTCCTAGATCCACAGACCATCCTTTCAATTTCTCATGACACTTGTACCAAGGCCTGAGGCGTGAAGAGTGTAAGGCCTCCAGTTCTGAAAATTGCTCGTGGACGTAAACCTTGAATTCTTCGATCCGCATGGTTATGGAAGCCTATGAGCAAACAGTCAGTGATGTCCCAACGTGTTTTAGTGACTGACCAAGTCATCTTGCCTGCGGGACTTCCTGAAGGCCTTGAGTTTGTCTTTGGCTCCCAGCCTCTTCTCTTCTTGTGCAGCTCTGAGTGACTCTAAGTATTGAGTCGCTTTGTCAATTTCCATGGGTGCTGCTAAATGAAAGATTTCCATTGACCACTGCCCTTAAATACATTTGACAACAAAGAACAAAGGAAGTCGTTTAAATGGAGAGATAATTGATCGAGACCATTAAATCGGCTGAATCTGTCGTCTCTGATCATCGCCGCCAGCTTAGAAGGGCTCAGTCCTGATATTGACGGTAAGGGCTAAATTCCGGTGATAGACGCTCCTTTGGTCTCCAAATATAACGGACTCCTAACCACAGTCGGTGAGTACCCCAAGTTTGATGTATCGGGGAAGCGCCAACACGTCCTAGCCATGATTGCAAGTTTGGCAACCCAGCGAGGGCTTTGTGGACGCTGGAGGCTGCGAACGTACAGTTTTTCAGCTTCCAGGATGAAACGGTAAGGAAAAGGTGAATATCGGCATGTATTGACTACCGTTGACCTGAAACGCGGTTATTTCGACGTCTGGGGCTTCCAGAACTTGAGTAGGAAGTTTCAGAAAAATCACACATGATGGACTTATGAGAGTCATACTTACGAAACACTGAGGTTTTCTAAGAGGTGTACTGTTGTGATATTAGGTACAGTGAAAAACAGTTTTACGAACAAGCATTGTATGAAAACAATTTCATAATAAATTGCAGAGAAGCGTCGAGGCAGAGAATAATATTGATGTGATTGACTCGGTGGTCAAATGCAGAGCAGTGTGCACACGACGTCAGCAAATAGAAATCAGATATAAATGCAGCAGGAATAAATCGAAGAGACCTACAAGAAAAAAAAGAAACGAAAGACGCAGTCAGATTCTCTCAACGGAGCTGAAGCAGAAATGCTAGCTGCGGCGGCAAAATGGATGACCGGATCCTGCCATGCCAGGCAAGCAGGACGAGGACAGGACGAAGACTATAGCATAAAGGCCATGACTTGAGTCAGGGCCAACTTCGACTAGAGTCAAAGCATCAACAGGACGAGGGAGGGAACAGGAAGAGAGAAGGAAGTAGTAGACTGGACCGTCGCAGGTGTCCAAATTGGCATCCAGTTCCCACGGACAGCGTCAAACTTGGCGTCTGCTATTGTACCAAGTTCCTCCAGCTCCTCCTCTGTCCATGACCTTGACTCTCGTCGAGCATTGGGTCCGACTCTCGTCGGGTCTTCTTCAGCATCATAACCTTCCTTTCACCCGCATGCACCACCCTCAAGTCCTTGCGCATATTGTTGGTGTACTTACAGATTGAACTCTGACACGACTCTAGTCGCGTTGCGTCCAATGGCCAGGTCAATGGCGGTCTGCCCTCGGTGCTTTCAGATCTAATGCACTTTGCATTAGCTTGGTCTGCATCTGTCTCAGATATACAAGGCCATTCCATTACCCGGCAGTTTCGGATGCTCGCAGTCAATACTTTTAGACTCCTGCACGTCGTATGTATTTGACAGTCATCATGGTGAAACATCTGTTCATCTGTGTCATTCAGGTACCTACAATCCTTTGCTTCCCGTTGGCTGCCTGGCTCTACGCGTCGATGGTTTTGTGCATCTCTGCTAGAGGTTGCTCTTCTTGACATCCACGCGTCTCTCAATCTTCTGGGGGTAATTATAGCATTCAATTATACCTTGAAATGGCGATTCTATCTGTCTAAACATGTGAACTGTGGAAAGCTACCTAAATGGTACGTCAAAACCTTCACAATGCTTTAATCTCCTCCTGAAATGTACTCAAGGGAGTCTCCTCTTTACCGTGCACGGCGACTCTGTAGAGACATGTTTTGTCTCCCCCGCAATTGCTCGTAACTTCTATCACGACCACATTGCTCTTTAGACTCAACAGTTTATCGAGTGCGAATGACTGTCTTTTTCCTTCCTCGGGTCTATAAGTAACGTTTCCCAATGCCACCATAATACCGCCCTGGATTGCTGGCAAGGAAGTTGGCGTATTTTGTGTGAATTCGTTCGCCGGCCGAGTAACCAGGTCACCTCCTAGCTCTGACAAAGTCTCCTTTTGTGCCAACGCCCAAACGACAATATCTTGCGGTGCCTGGCGTAATTCGCTGGAAAGGACTTGCTTCGCATTTGGGTAGTATATCGTGATCTGCGTGAGGGCTACTGGGACTACTAGTTGTATACCGATATGACCCTTGGGTCCGGTAAAAGACCAGCAGTGGCCGACCTGGACAGACTCTTCTATGATCACCTGTGGCGGCATGAGGTCCTGGTGTTGCTGGTCCCATTGGTATCTATCCATGTGCCAAATCCACTTATCCTTGTAGGTGAGGGGAGCATAGGCATGTGTCCATGTTGTCAGTTCTGGAAGAATTGTCCCTCCAGAAGTGGATAAGGCATAATCCGGACCTGGTTCTTCTGACCATAGGCGGTGGTAGAATTCACCGTCACAGTTCAGTGGGATACTTGGTGAGATAATCATGGTGTTCAGCATACATGCAAATCTGACGAGAAAGCATAGGGCCGATGCGACATAACGATGCTTCCAATTACGCCTAATCACCGGTATGATGACGGACACAACACATAGTACCGCTGTAGTGAATCGGAAAGCGTAATTGAAAGCAAACGTAAATCTGTTGTTCAGAAAGCTGGTGGCCGTAGCTGTATGACTGGTATTTGTTTTTCCATTCTTCGTTTCGATTTTGGTCCCCTGATCTTCTGTCTGGGTCACAGGAATCTATACTCCGTGGTTAAGACTGATATCGACAATACTGTCGTCACTCACCCTGTTCGATAATTTAACTACGGAAGAGTCTCGAGTGATGAAATTTTTCACGTTGTATTGATCCATGGAATAGTACGATGGTGGATGACGAACCAATTTGCGATATGATCAGTGCTCAGTGCTCAGTGTCACTATTAATGTCTTTGTTCACGTAACATGTGATTGGTGTCCAACCGCAGAGTCGCTGCAGTGGCACCCGTTTCAACCTTTCGAGCCACACGAACGCGTAGTGTTGACTTGACGTGTCAATGGATATTCTGTACAACCTGTTGCCCTCAATTCATCGAGGACGAAAGCGCAAACATTCGCCTCCTGGTCCAGCTTCTAACATCTCCAACCCACTGCCACTGGCCGATCCGTCTCTTGCAAATACACAAGCAAGACAGATTAAAAGGCTCCCCAGCAATAGTAAGTACCATGTACGTCTGTGATCCTCCTGAAGTAGCTTACGAATACCCTCCTCTAGAGTATGCCCATGCCTCCACAATCTCTCCTGTCGCGGAGGTATCAGATGATTTGCCTACTTCTGGTGATCAAGATTTAAGACCTTCAAAACGGTTCAAGGACCAGAAGTCACATAGCAATGGTGTGTCACTTACAATCTCTTCGTTTGTGTGCAGAAGCTCAAAAATTCCCTCTCGATTGGCTTTCTTGCTCAGCACCGTCCCACGCCGATAGATCTGGTGCGTCTATGCTTGCTGAGATATATTGTCCAAAGCAAATGACTTATGATTCGTTCTAATTCTATAGGGCTGCATCCGCACCCTGCAGATTCGGCAACACCCCCTTTCACTTTCCCGTACTCAACCGTTCAAACTCAACAACCTTTCGTTTTCCTTGGTACCTCATCCCAGTCGAACATCAAGACAACTTCCGTCGAAGATGTAGTTGGTATCAAGGAAGTAGATCTTGCTGACATCGACATGTATACAACGCAGGGACCTCCGCTATCTGAACTACCACTATCTGAGATATGTGATGTTCAACAAGTGGATATGCAGGTGCACAGTTCCCATTCGTATCTCGAGAGGTGAGCTATTTGTCGTTTGGTTCAGGTTTTTAGCCTGTCTGATACTCTGAAGTCCGTTTACCGATCAAGTCGCTCAGGAGCAAAACAAAGACGTTGACTTTGAAGCTGCTGTTCTCATGTCCACGGTCAATAATCAGGACGAGGAATGACCAGACGCCGTGCACGAACACTTCCTAGTGACTGATTATAATTCTGTGACAACTTTGGCTCCTCAGTCCATCCCAGTAACAGGTCCAAAAGGGTTGGAACCTGAGCCAGTCACTACTGTTGGAATGGATATATCTACGCCGACCGCTACCTATGCCAGCTCTACCAGTACGGACGCCAATGCGGGAGCTTCCTACATTGAGGTGGAACAGAGACAGATTATCGACATTTCTTCTGGGGTGGCTGTCCCCGTCGCTTCAGCAAGCGAAGATGATCAATGCTCGACACCGGAGAAGTTTGGATCTGTCTTGGATGTTGGTTCTGTGAGCGAATCCAGATCCCTTGTAGCAACAGACATTTGCGAACAGACTGTCTCAGTGGAACCTATCCTTGTGCATATGGAAGTGTTTGATATCCCGGAGAATGATGCAGATAGGGACGAAAGCGTACATGTTTCGGCGGCAACGTCACTGCTTGCTTCGTCTATTGGGTCTGTTAGGGAATCTGAACCCCTTCTGACAACGGCAGACGTCTGCGAAGGGACTATTTCGATGGAACCTGTCACTGTACACATGGAAGAGTTTGTTATCCCAGGGAATAACAGAGACAAGGACGAAAACGTACATTTTTCAGCGGCGACGTCATTGCATGCTACGTCTATGGAGTCTGTGAAGGAATCCGAGCCCTTTCTAGCAACACCAAGTATGCACGCAGAGGTTGTTTCGATGAAACCTGTCACCGTACATGCGGAGGAATTCAGTATCCCAAAGAGATCCTATCCTTCGGGAACAGAGGACGCAGACATGCAGCACCAGGACGAAATTGTAACTGTTTCGGCGATACCAGTGCCCGCGTCTGTGAGCGATTGCGAACACCTTCTAGCGACAGCAGACATCTGCGAAGAAACTTTCTCGACGGAACCGGTAATTGCCCATGCGAAGGAGTTTGTTATCCCGGGGAAGGCCTATTTTGCAGAGAGAGAGGACACAAACATAAATTATCGGAGCAAAATCATAAACGTTACATCACTGTCTACTTCATCCGTGAGCGAATCCGAACGCCTTCCAACAATGAACAACCGCGAAGGGACTGTCTTGATGGAACCTGTCGCCATACCCATGGACGATTTCGATCCCTCAGACAACCATTCGGAAGTGCCAATACTCAACGAAGTGTCTATGACTGAACAATTTGACGCTGCTTCCTATCCTTGGGAGGGTGTGAAAATGGCCGAATATTCGGATGATGAAAAATATACGTCAGACGGTGAGTCGACGGCATCGGACATGTCCTCCAATCAAGGGAAAAGGAAAATGGAAGAGACACAGGATGACAGGGATGTAGTCATGATGACAGAGGTTGACCTTGGATCAATTGAGGTTGGAATGTCAATTGATCCACCGGAAAGCGTGCAGGTAGAAGAACTAGGTGATCAACATACTCCGGAATCCCAGAAACCTCGCACTAAAAGCCGAAAGCATGCAAGTGCTCACCAACCTTTTCGCTCTGGCCATTATGACCTGTTTGACGAGGACGAGTCCATGCCTTATGTGCAATCAATCCCAAAACAAAAAGAAACGACATCTAAATGCTCCAAACATTCGTCCGGTGCTTCCACAACCAGACAGATGGAACCTAGAGATCTTGATGCACTCGAAGTTGAGATTGCACGATTGATTGAAGGATTCAGAGAAGATATAGTTCTGGTGAGTTCCTTTTCTGTGTCAATCCACTGAAGTAGCTAAGGTGGTCTTCAGTATCAGCACTTCAGATCACTCTTATCCATGCAGGTGAGTTCTGCTAGATGATTTCGATTTGTAGTCTTATCTGTCTTTCACAGTCATTACCTCGGACGGCTCTTCTCTCCATGATCCATAACTACTTGGCAACAATGAGATCTGATCGAAGTAACGCACCGAATATACCTGTCGACCATGTCCTGGTGGAACCTCTGCCCATGAGTGGAATAGAGACTGAAGATCGTGAAGCATTAGAGGCGGAAATTGTGCAATTACTAGAGGAGTTTCAGCAAGACAGTCGTTTGGTGAGTGACTCTGAATGATGTATCTTAGTGTGCCCGTTGACCGTTACCAAACGTAGTACCATCATTTTACACGGCTTCTGTCTTTGAAAGTGAGTCATTAGATCTTCTCGCAATGAAGGGCGAGATTTTCAATGATTTGTTTGTTTTCATCCTGTTGCAGTCGTTACCGCGGACTATTCTTCTCTCCATGGTCCAAAACGTGCTGGCTACGACATGTTCTAGCAGGAATCGTCACCAATCGTTGCAATCGTCAGATGCAGAAGATGATGCTTCTATTGCAAAGAAACAGATTCGGAATGGCAAGAGGGCTGGAGTCTGGCACCGTTCTCTCGCAAAAACTGCTCTAGCGCAAATCGTTCGGGACGAAGCTAAGCAGATGCTGCAACCGGAAGGAAGACCTCTTCAATCCGCCACACCTCAAGAAGCAGAACTATTTCGACAAGGAAAGCACCTTGGCCCTACGAAAGACAATTTTCGGCTTGATTTCATCTCAAAAGGCCCCTGGAATGTATGGAATAAGGCTGCTGCCGATATTTTCGTCAAGAAGCTCAACGCAGTTGACGGCTGTGAAGACTTAGACGAAGAATTGGTGTGCGGCGCTTTTCGAACACACCTCAGACAACTTAGGACACAATGGGCGCATCCTTCTAATGTACCGAAATCACAAGGTATCCGGGAGCAAGAACAGTTGAATAGAAGGGAACAGAGAAGACGCCGGGTCCGTGAATTTCGTTGGCTTGTAAACTGAATTACTACTATATCTTTTCAACAGACCTTGGAGCGCCGCACAAAAGCCATCACAGCTTATTACACAGAGAACAAGGCAACAATGAACGATGCGTATGAAGCATCCAGCTTGCTAGAGGTAGACATAATGAGCGAGGAGGACAGCTCGGATGAAGGTGGTTATGTGATCAAAAAACAAGCGTGGCGATCTAGGGAGCTCGAAGACTTTCTACGATACTCTACGGCTCTTCACATGTCGCTCAAACGTCTCCCGGATGAGAAGTACAGCTCCGGTGCTTTCCCAACCCCTAGGCAATATGTTCAAAATGCGCCCATTTCGACGATTCCCGCTATTCCCGAACTTCCTATCAACTTTTACGACGCATCTTGGCTCAATGATCCTCAGCATCCGGAACGAAGAAAGCTGATGAAAGCTAAGGGCAGAATTGATCTTACACTTCCTGACAATGTCCTGAGGTACGTGGAATATGATATTCTAATATTCCTGGCTTGCTGATTAAATTATACAATTTCAGGCAAGCTAGGGTTTTCCTGCATGTCCAGACACGTCAGGACCTTCCACTTCCGAGTCGAGCCGTTTAGAGTACATTTGACTAATTTGCATGCGCTGTGTCTGCTCTTATTTACTCAACTTTCGATATCCGTATTGTATATAGACCTCCTCTTGTATTGTTGCCCAAAAACTGTTTTCTGCTACGAGTGCTTCGAAATCCGGAGACAAGACAGACCATATGGTCACCTACTCAAGTTGTGTGAGGGACTATCTACTCATTCTCAGGTCGAGCTTAAGATTGGATTTCAGATACTGTGTATCAGTTCTGCCATTTTGTCTCCTCAGTATTTGTAGGTCATGAATTGACAATTCTGTAAGTAGTATCAAACCTGTTTGATTTCGCTGTTCTTGGGGAAGTTGTGGGTGGAGTTCGAAACCGTCATCATTAGTACTAAGTCACAATGACCACTATTGACATATTGACAGGTCGTCTGCGTTTCTTCCAACTTGAGAAAACGTGGGCCCCAAGGATCGGGTTTGTTGATATAGATTAGCAACGATCGACTCGGAAACACAGATGATGAACTTATGTTGCGATACTTACATTTCGGGTAAGGTATTCAAGATGAAACACGGTCCTATAAAGTATTCAACTCTGCAACCTGGCGGCGAACTCCACCCCCATTAACGTAGGTAGACTTGTAGCTACATCTCAAGTACAGGGGCAGGTAGAAACTAGGATGAACGCAATCAGGACGAGGAAAACGATACAAAACGCTGTCCCTGCATCAACGAAAAGCTAAGCTCAGCCAACGCCACTTTTCAAGCAGGCATGTAACCGGTCCTTGCATAATGCGCGGGTTTGACGGCGTCGGTCATTTGGCTGTTTGACACACGACTACATGTATGGTGCGCCTCGCTTAGTCACCACTACTTTTGTACAGCGGCAAAATTCATTGGCCGACCACCAGCTACCACAAAATATCTTCGAATGCATCTAATAATAAGGTAGCAGATTCAAAAAAGTTGTTTAACGCCGTTTTTCACCAAACGGAGTCCAAGCGAGCTCACTTCTGGCTTGGAAACTACTTTGGATATCCGGTGGTATTACCATATAAGGAAGGAGCGGCAAAATCCAGAACATGGTCTCCGCCGAATTTGACTTTAAAGACAAATCGTCTTACAGATTTGTTCCTTTCTTGAAAATAAACATTTCTGTAAGACAGATTAAAAAACCGTGGAAATTTGCGTCCTCCCGGGCCGTTATACAAAAGTAGCGGCGACTAAGCACTACCCCAGAACCTTTATTTCTAATGCAAAAAACATAACAATAAAGTTTTTATATACTATATACAAATAATTTTACTTTTTGGAATTAATTAAAACAGTTTTTGAATATAGACTATTGAATGATGTGAAAAAATATTTGACTTCAATTGGATTTGATATAGATTTACTTTTTTTGTCCCGGAAAGTAAATGGGCACTCAGCGGGCGATGATCGTTTTAATTCATTTCAATATAAAACGATCATCGCCCGCTGAGCGCCCGATTTTCTTTTTTGCCCGAGAAACAAAATGGGCGATCATCGCCCATTTGTTTTCCGGTATAAAAAATAAATTCTATTTCAAACAAAGAACATATATAAATATATGCAATACTCAATTCAAATTTTTTGTCAAGAAACAATATGTTTTATATTTGAGATTGAATTTGTTTATAATTATATTTTTTGCAGCAGAAATAAAGCTTCTGGGGAAGTGAAGCGAGGCGCACCATAAGATGTGGGACTATTGTATTTTCCCGCATAGCACGGAATCTACAGACGTTTGAGGTAGTTGAATTTCGACACGAAATCCGCGTCAGTAGACATGACTAACTAACTAACTAAAGGCTATCGATACTCATACCTTAGTTCCTACCGCGAAGAGAGGACACCGCCATCGACCTGGCCATTGGATGCAATACAACTAGAGTCGTATCAAAGTTCAATTTAGATATACACAAGGACTTGAGGGTGGTGCATGCGGGCGAAAGAAAGGATATGATGAAGAGGACACGAGAGCTGAGGTCATGGACGGAGGAGCAGAGCCGTCCGTGGGAACTGAATGCCAATTTGGACATCTGCGATGGTCCCGTTCGGCCGTTCCTTCTCCCTCTCTTCCTGTTGATGCTTCGACTCTAGTCGAAGTTGACCTTGACTCACCTCCATGTCACGGTCAATGCGCTCAGAACTGAGAAGTTCAGTAAAAAAAAGTGTCACGAGTTCACAATCTTTCTTTGTTCACTTTACGTGTTAAACTTTAAAAGACGACAGCTCTCTCCTGGTCTCTCCTGTTCTCTCTGCATACTGCCACTTCATGCCTCTCCCAATTGTTAACTTCAATAATTTCAGAATCGGGTGGGCCCATTCCAATACTACAACAATACTTCGTCTTCCCACTTTAGCATCCATTCAAGATGATGCCGCTGGAACACCGTCTGAGGGCACTGCAGAAGAGAGAACGGGATTGCCAGAGGATAAGTAGGTTCAACTGCCTTCTGTTGTCTTAGACTTCTCAATAATATCGTGACCCAGTTGCGCTTCTGGCGAAAGAACCGAGACGTTACCAACCCCTACGAATCTACTAGCGGTTTCGGGCACTCTGGAGTCAAGGACTTTGCGACAAGATGTAAGGATCGGAATGTGAGCATGTTTTTTCGTTTTTGAACTGTTCTCACTGCTCTGCATTAGAGTCCCTGACCCACAAATTGCCAAAGACTCTCCCACCCTAACTCAACCTTCGCCAAAGCCCTTAGATCATTCTCTAGAACTTCCACCGGTCGTGGAGCGATTTCAGACACCTGAAGCTTCCAACAACCTAGAGTCCATCGCAGCTTCGTATGTTTAATTGATTGTTTCTTTTCCGTGGCTGATAATATCGCACAGTATATCTTCGAACAACCGCATTTCGTAAGTATGGCTTTATATCACGTATAGGTCTTTTCTAACTTCTACCAAAGTCCTGGGGACCCCAGACGTCGAATCAAACGCATGTCAAAACGTGTCAGGGGTAGTCAATACATATTGGTATTCAACTCCCATTAGAATCCTTCTTTCTGCTTATAACCTGTATGCTTGCAGCCTCCAATCACCTCACACGCCACGTTCATATCTCGCAATGCCAGAATCGGGATCGCTGTACGCTGGTACATGCTTTGTAATGACAAGTCGGTGAACACTCCAATAGCAACATCAGAGGCTCCTTGGCTCAACGATTTATTCATACACGTCTCTCATAGGGATGCCCAGTGTGCATTGGACCAGGACATGTTGGTACTTTTCCAACACGTCAAGTTATGGGTGTTCACAGACAGAGGTTGGGAGTCCATCAAATTTGGAGATCAGAGACATGTCGATGGCCAGACTTTAGCTCTTACCATTAACATCCGATTCGAGCCTTCCTGGGTTAAGCCGGCGACGATGGCTAGAGACGACAGGTTCAAACGGATCCATGGCCTCGATTAGAATATTTTCTATCTACTTGACTTCATTTTGTTCTTTGTAAAAATACATATGATACTTTCCAACCCATGACGAAGCGACTGAAGCGATACAGCTTAGCCAATCTTATTATCAGGAAATGCTTACTTCAACTCTTTTGGATGTCCATTGTTCTGTCGTTGTGAGGACCATGCATTGTCCGTGCATGATCTGCTTTCCATGTCTTGTTTCGGTTCCACTCGCTCGTCATTTTAGGACTTCCATCTTCAACACCGTCCTCTGCCTCGTATGTTTCTACCACTCGCCTGGAAATGCACCACCTCGGTTCCTTCATTCTCTTCCCACGTCGACAATGTAACTGGAATGGCTTTTTCTGGTGATGCCAATTATCTTGCAATCTGTGGTGACAGTGGCATTGACCTGTGGGATATCAACAATGTGCCACATCTTCTCGGGACCTCTTCCAAAAGCGTTGGGAAACCTATATGTATTACGCCTTTCAGAAGTAAGACTGCGTTCATCTCGGGTCATGACGACAGCACTCTCTGCCTCATTATGATTAATCGTGCATATAAGGCAAGGGAAATTCCAATCATCTTGATCTTCTAGGCTGAGTACGATGGTAGGATGCAGTCTATACTAAAGTGATGGAGAGCTTTCATCGGGATCCTATTCTTTCCTTATCTATGTTTAATGATCAACTCCTCACAGTCAATACACCATCCAGTGTACACGTCTACGACGTTGGGCCCCATGGTAAAAGTTTCGCTCTAAGTTTTTTGGTTATCGCGCTTATGCTGGCAGCTTTTCACAACATAGCACCCATTAGACTCATAGGAGGGGTGCCTCTTCCATTCGTTGACCACAACTCATCTCAGTCGGTGCATTGGCTCGCCTTCCAACAACCCACACGCCTTAGACTCGCTGTATCATATTCGAATACAATAATTGTGTAAGTTAAACTGCCTTATGGTTGAACGTTGAACTAGCACATAACTTGCCTACTAGATGGCGTATTGATATTGATGGTGGTCGTAAGGCTCATTTCCAGTTCATACTCAAAGTCCCAATCACAGGCCCAATGTGCGACTTTCCGGCATTCTTTGAAGGTTTGGTGGAGCTCAATCAATTTCTAGGATCGGCATCGCTCCTGATGGTCTTGCTCTCATTCGCGCTCAAGATACTTTCAAGTCGTTGTCTTTATATGAAAAAAAGTGCGCAGAAGTAATCATTCCACGTTCCCGTCGTATGGAACGTCCAGAACCTGGGTCTGCAATTTGTTTGGTCGGGAATTTCGTTCTTGAAGGAGGCAATCAGAAGGTCTATCTATGGGAGCGCAGTGGGCGACATCTGAAGACGTTTTCGCTTCCAGAATATAGTATGTAGGTTGTCATTGTTGTCGAAAGTTTTTACTGACAGTCCACCAGTTTATCAATGTGTTTATTTCCCTGCTTTTGCGGTGGGGTTTTTTCTCGCTTTGACGTATGCATTTGAAACTGACACCTTTCTGTAGTACAGCGAGGATATCAACACTGGACATGCTAAATTGGCGTTGATGGTGAGCTCCAACGCATCAGATGGTGTCGCTATCTGGTCGACTACATCAGTCTACCAGCACTGGCATTACATGCATATAATCTTGTTTGTACTGCCCTTTATCGTGATCTCTTTCTGGAGAAGCAATATTTGGACCGAGTAGGCAACGGCGGCCGTCACTCCAGCTCAGATCAATGTACCATAACGGCATCGGTAGAAGCACGCTGTAGTGTACGTGTATTTGCGTACGATAAACAGTTACTATAGTAGTCTGGACTATTTTCGCAGTGTAATTGAGTCATAGTGATAATATGTACTTTCACTGCCCTAGTTGTGCGGTACAGTGCTATGTATCACAGAAAGATATCTTCTGCGAGCTACGACAAATGAAGACCATGTTGCTCCGTCGCATGTTAGGCCTATCCTCGAATTCAATCCGCACTGTCCTTTACACTGCACCTCAGATACCATAATACTCCTTCCAGCTCTCCAGCTGCTTCGTGGATTTCTCGGCACCATCATCTCGGCCTCCTGGACAGTATTTTCTGTCTTCATGCGTTTTGTTCCATCTCCCGGAAGGTGGCTACTAATGCTCGCGGTATCCCAGTTTAAAGCTAGTAGTCCATCCCTATTCCCTCTTGGCAGAATACACCCTTTCATCCAATGTCTTTCCATATCTTTAACATCGTTCAGAAACTTCGCAGTCTTCGGTTCCAAATCCCTTGAGAAGCATCAGCGATTCAGGTCGAAACAATGATTTTCGGAATGTTCTACGACGGGGTCTATTTTAAACTTCTTGTCGAGTTGAGTGAGATTCAGTTTCTTTTTCCGTCCGACACCAATTTCTCCAACCGACCCACTCTCGCGTCTGGGGGTTTCTTCTCGGTAGAACGTGCAGAGATTTGTGATTGGTGCGACAGTAGTAGGATCTGTCTGGGTGGTCCCGACAATTTCTAACTACCATATAAAGCTGTGACAAAACCCGATAATGCACAGATGTTCTATTTTCGCTCAGGGTTGCGCATCGAGGAGTCACATGCTTACTTGATAACGGATTTTGGCTGCTTTTGTGTGTATGACAACTTGTGGGCGCTGAAGGTGGTCAATACCAGCATATCACCCAGAACATCATCCCATACCTCTTGAGTCGACTCCTCGTCATCAACATCTTCTTCCCCGTCTTCGACATCACCGTTGTCTTCATCAGTCTCAGGATTTGGTTCATCTTCACTGTCCTCGGCCTCTTCTGCGTAAGCTATAGCCTCTTCGATGACTGTACCCTACCGGAATGTTTTGCTAACAGGCCTAGAGCTGGCTTGACATTGCAAAAGATCTGCACATACTCGTTTTGCTGGTCATCCTCTGAGCAGCACCAGAGCCCGTATTACATTTGTAAATGTACCTGGGAAAATGCGCTAACGACATTTGCAATTGTGCGGGGCTGACCGCTTATGAGCTTTTCGGCCACTCCGGCCAGAAACAAAGGCTACCGGCATTAGCGGCATGAACTTTATGAACTGACATAAGCTCTTGCACTCACGGCAAGCCCGGCACCTCATTTTAAAGAGTCAAAAGCGCACATTTACAAATGTCCAAAAGGGCATAAGATAATAGATTAGATAAAGATAAGATAAGAGTATTGGGTACTGCCAGATGCGCATTTTTCGGCTGATCTCAGATCTGCAATCCATTTTTGGATAGCAGCTGTGGCTGAGGAGAAAAATGCAAAAAACACGCCAGGAGCGGGCGATAAAAATTGAGAAAGTGGGTATATAGGGGTAAATTGGGTCAGGGAATTCAAATATCCAATCAGATTTTGCATATTCACAATGGTTCTTGAGATATTCTCAAATAATCACTGAAAAATAGCAAAATTTGCTCCTGGGAGCATATCTGTAGCTCTAAAAATGTGGGAAAGAGGGAAAATAGTAGAATGTGATATTTAAAATAGATATCATTTAATTCTTGCACTGATTACAGCATATAAATCAAAGCAATCAAATAATGGTCATGTAAAAGCACAGAAGATTTTCCTAATATCTTATATATCAATCTTTTGATGCACATGAAATAAAACTAGGTGGAATAGTAGAATGTGGTATTTAAAGTAGATATCATTTAATTGCTGCACTGATTACAACATATAAGTGAAAGGAATCAAATAATAGTCATGTAAAAGCACAGAATATTTCCCTGGTATCCTATATATTGATCTTTTGATGCAAATTAAAGTGTACAGAATTATTTGATGGAACATGAATTATTAATTTAATAGCTGCATAGTGTTAACAGCTCAGGTATCAATATGTACAAGCACAGAATACTAACTCTAAAACACAAAGTGTGAAACAGGGTTATCACACTATCTGAGCCATTATTAACAGCTGTACAATATTCAGTGAGAAGCAGATGCTATAATTGCAATCATGCCACAAACAAAGCAAAATTTTTAATGACTAGAAAGATGGGTTTTTTTCATTTGTTACTGGAAATTTTTGTATTTTTATTCAGACTAACAGCTTACTACCCAGACATGGTCTGACAAAAAAACATCTCTGTAAAATTGTATTGGGTTACTGACTATATTATCTACCTAAATAATGGGTCTGGACTAGTGACCATTCAGCACTTCATAGATGCTAAAACCTACATTAGATGCAATGCAGATGACTGATTTGTATAATCTTAAGAGGTAATATTCTACATTATTACAAGTTTATAAGGGTATAGCATTCATAGCTTTCCTATATTATATGTCTTTTATGGGAGCTTGGCAAACAGATGTATAGGTAGATATATATTTATGACTCATTGCACTCTCTAGATTAATGAGTTTAGTGAGAAACCTTGAATCCTATTATTTATTTCATTGATATGAACTGAAGAAAGTTGCATATATACAGAAGCAACCTGGATCAGTTTTTATATGTTCATATGATACCAAAACCCTACTGTTTAGGTTGAGTGCATCCATGGAGAACTGTAATATCTTTAGTGATTTCTGTTTGATTGCACATATTACACAGTTGTACTTTAGGTACTTTAAGTCTAACAGGGGCCAGTTGTTTGGAGAATGTGCATAAAATATCCACAAGCTCTCATTGTAATTCAATTACTTTAATGTTAATTGATTCAATGATTTTACAACATTCATAGTGAGATACTATATACTTTGTGTTCTTATTAGCTCTCTTGTTTAATGAAACCTCTGAATGTTAAAACAGCAATAGTTATAATCATATGTGGTGTATGGAAATGCTTATCTCAATATATGATTCTTTTACATTTGGATCTTTTACTATTACCTGACTTGTGAGACCTATTTAAACCTTGATTCATGTAAATATTTTATAATCTTATATCCCTATCTCTTAAATAATTGCTGATACAATAACCCTATTGAAACACCAAAAAATCTTTCATTTCTGCACACTCAGGGACATTTTATTATGAATTCTTTACTGTTCACTATCTTATCTATACAAAGACCTACCCTAAAGTACATGCGTAGTACACGCCGTAGACACAAGGTATGCACTATAAGTACTTGTATCCTTAGAGTAGTTACCTTAGCTTTGCAATATCGTTTCTTTCCTTCTGCCTACATCGCCCTAGTGCTTCGTCTTAAGGTTTTCCGACAAATTGCAAAGCTCTCGTGCACTAGCTCGACAACAAAACTCCCTTACTCTCTATAAACATCGCTTTCTTCTCTTTACACACACCCTTTCGACAACAACCGAATTCTCTTTGTCTAGGTCTTTAACCCTGGACCCTGGACCTTGGACTTCCTTTTTCCTATCATTCCCCATGGGCCCACAAGCCCTTCGACTCTAACCTGTGTGAGGAGCCTCACAGGTGGGCAGGCGTGAACGGTTCAAGGAACTGTTACATGAGGTCATCCCCCGTCTACACGAGCTTCGAGACGTAAATTCCAGACTCGCTATAAACGAGTAGGGTGGTCGACCGACCTCGTAATTGAATTCACCAAATCACACTATCCCCTTCTGCTGCGCTATAAACGCCAGTGCCACGACCTAGGCATCAAGAACCCTTGACCCTGGACAACACCCTTCTACCAACCATTTTTCAACTCCTCTTCACGCTCTTCCTTAGGTACCTTATTGAGTACCTGCCAAATTTCATCATCGGTGTCCTCTTCGACCGCGACCGCTTGGAAGTCGCCGAATACTTTGGAGACCCGACACCTACCTCGTGTCTACCTCTAATCTTTGATACAAACCCTTTGTACCTTTTTTCCTTACTTACTCTTCTTTTCCTCTCTACTACTATCTTCTACCGTCCTCGTAAATAAACAAATAAACAAAATTCTTTTCTTTATCATCACCATTCCTGCTGCTCTTGTTTTCCTCACTCTTCTTGAAACTCTATTCTACTACGTTGGTGAAAGATATCTAAACGGTAATCAAGTACCCTTCGTACCCGCGTTTGAACTACTCCTTTTTACTGTCTTTTTCCCATACTTCTTTGCACTCGGCTTAACTAATTATATATCACAATACCGTACCTAGTTTTTGAAACCCGAATGCCTGACAACGTCGTTAGGTATAGTCTGGTCAATATGGACCCGTTATTCATTGCCTTTATGGCTTTGATCCTCTTCGTTGCACTACAAGGAATATATGTGGTGTACCAATACTTTGGCGGAGTAGCAACGGCCGTACTCGTTGACACTCTTTTGATCTTGGGCATGGGCGTCGCGGTCTTCTGGAATGGAGGCCGACGTTACGGAACTCCGATCGGCACTATTCGTGCCATAGAATCCCCCAGGCCTCCCCCTCGAACTCCTAGTCCTGAACGCCGCGGAAGAAATATCATTCCTGATCCGGATGAACAGGAACACATTCGATCCCGGCAACGACACGAATGGAGAGACTCAGCCGGAGTTATAGAATCCTCTAGTGAGGAAGAGACGGTTCGAGGATCCGATGACACTAGTACCCCCTCTACTCCACAACAACCCGGACCTTTAGACCTCAATAACCTCTTTGACGACCTTCATATTAGAGGAGCAGGAGGTGGAGGTAAAGGAGGAAAAAATCCCACTGGAGGCGGAGGAGGCGGTGGAGGTGATGGAGACCCACCTGGCGGAGAAGGCTCAGGCAGCGGAAGCGGTGGCGGAAGTGGCGGAGGACATGATCCCGACAATGGAGGAGGAGGTGGTGGCCCACCAGGTGGCGGAGGAGGCGGTGGCCCACCAGGTGGCGGAGGAGGCGGTGGCCCACCAGGTGGCGGAGGTGGCAGAGGAGGCGACGACTCCGATGACGACACTCCCCAACGAAACCGCCCCCGAGCAAAAGGAAAAGTCACTTACGCCAGAGCACCCCCCGATTTCGAAGGAGACAAGACGAAATACGAGGATTTCAAAAGGCTGGCCGTCAATTACGGAGAAGCATATAAAGCCAGCTTTAACACGAAGGAAGAATATAACAGGTGGTTACTTTCGTACTTCGTCTCCGGAGCAGCATCCAAATTCGCTGCAGCCGCTGAAAAACAGGGATGGATAAGGAGTTTCACCACTACGCAGATGTGGGAAAAACTGGATGAACGTTTCATGGACGGCAAACTTCCAAAGAAGGCGGCCGAACTCTTGGAAGTCACCAGACAAGGAAAGACGGAGATCCAAGAATTCATCGCCTGGTTCGAAGAAAAATGCGCCGAGGCAGGGTACTACTGGTATGAACCAGACGCTGAAGGAAAGTACGCAGGAGAAGATCCCACGCACATCTGTCTCCTCAACAAATCTATTCGGACTAAGATCGTAGACGCCATACATACAGCCGAAGAGGTACCGGTCAATTATATCCCGTACCGAAACAAGGCTCTTTGTATCGGCATCAACATCGAGAACCATGAGGAAGATAGCAAAGGCGGAAATCAACTCCGATGGATCGATGGAAAGACCATTGGAACGAAAGGAGGTTCGAATTCGTCAGGAAGCGGAAACTCGGGAAGTAACCAGGCCTCGTCAAAAACGACAACCCCCACACCTATAGGAGGACCTGGCGTTCCCGCTCCGGCCTATTCGGCAGGAAGCAGCCAGGGAACCGCAATGCAAGTAGATCGGACCCTCGCCTGAACACGAGGGCTATGTTACAAATGCGGCCAGAAATGGGGCAAGGGAAAAGACTGCGATCAGTGCAAGAGGAGAGGCGTGAAGGTTAGAGCACAGACGGAAGAATCCGACAAGCCGGGGTCAGGGCCGGTTGAGGATAGAACTGTAGATAAGGGCAAGGGACGAGACCCAGCAGAAGGGCCGGGTTTTCAGAAGGGTGCACAGTAGATAGCGGCTATGCGTATACCCACGGACTTTTCTCTTCTTCATTCTTCTGTGACTACCCTACTGATAATATATTTGTATTGGCTGGTCCCGAATCGAAAGAAGAAACCGCGAAAGTACAGAACGGCAGACACGGCAACTGGACAAGGGAAATTAAAGTACGACCTATACAAAGAAAGGGAGCACCTCAAATTAACATCCCTTGCCTAATTGAAACCTTAGACGACCGATGAAAGTGGATGGTAAAAGGACTCCTAGACTCGGGATGCACAGGTACCACGATTAGTAAGAGGTTCGTAAGAGAGAAACGATTAACTACCATGCGAACTCTGAAACCGGTCCGCGTATTCAATGCTGACGGAACCGAAAATCAAGGTGGACCTATAACTGAGTATGTGAAGTTAAGGATGATCATCCAAGGACACGAGGAGCGAATCATGGCAGCAGTGACCGATCTAGGAACCGCAGATCTATATCTGGGGTTCGATTGGTTGACAAAGCATAACCCGGAAGTGGACTGGGCCGGTCACAAACTCAGGTTTTCACGATGTTCGAGTGAATGCAACTACCGACTACCGCCAGACGAAACAATCGACCTTGACCTCGAAGATGATGAATATCAACCGAGCAAAGGCGACAAACTTCTAGCGGTAGAAATGGAGGAAGAGATAAAGATACGAGCACATACCACACCAGCTCAGGAGTTCGCAAGTCAACATACGTCCAAGGAACGGACCCTAGACAAAGTAATCCCCGAAGCCTACCGAGAGTTCTCGGGAGTCTTCGACAAGAAAGACTTCGATTCACTACCGGAACGAAGACAGTGGGATCACACGATTGAACTCATACCAGGAGTCAAGGCAGTGGATTGTAAAGTTTATCCCCTCTCACGAACGGAACAAGAAGCACTGGACGAATTCCTAAATGAAAATCTCCAAACCGGTCGGATCCGACCCTCTAAATCTCCGATGGCATCACCCTTCTTCTTTGTCAAGAAAAAGGACGGCTCGCTACGACCAGTACAGGACTACCGAAAGCTGAACGAAATGACCATAAAAAATCGATACCCGTTACCCCTGATCACGGAGTTGGTGGAGAAGCTGAAGGACGCTAGAATCTTCACTAAGTTGGATGTTAGATGGGGATATAATAACGTACGGATCAAAGAAGGAGATGAATGGAAGGCCGCGTTCCGGACCAATCGAGGTCTGTTCGAACCGCTCGTCATGTTTTTTGGACTTACAAACTCTCCCGCCACCTTCCAGACCATGATGAATGACCTATTCAGGGACCTCATCAATGAAGGGAAGGTTGTGATATACCTCGACGACATCCTGATATTTACGAAAGATCTAAACGAGCACAAACAGCTAGTCAAAAGGGTCCTACGTATTCTTCAGGAAAACAACCTATTCCTAAAGCCGGAAAAGTGCGAGTTTGAGAAATCTGAGGTGGAATACTTAGGGATGATAATAGGAGGCGGAAAGGTCAGAATGGACCCTGTTAAAGTGAAGGGAGTAACCGATTGGCCAATACCTACCTGTAAACGAGAAATTCAATCCTTCTTGGGCTTCACCAACTTCTATCGTCGTTTTATTCGTGACTTCGGCAAAATTGCTAAACCAATGAGTCGACTGACGGGGCAGTCTCCTTGGGAATGGGGTGAAGAGCAACAAAATTCGTTTGAAACTCTAAAAAATGCACTCACAACGGCTCCAGTACTCCACTTACCAATAGACGATGGACAATTTAAGCTGGAAACGGATGCATCCGATGGAGCACTTGGAGCAGTACTCTCCCAGAGACAAGAAAACAAATGGGTCCCAATCGCGTTCCTTAGCAAGGCAATGAACGAAACCGAAAGGAATTATGAGATTTACGACAAGGAACTTTATGCCATAATGGCTGCCCTGGAAGAGTGGAGACACCTACTGATGGGAGCCGCGAAAGAGTTAGAAATATGGTCAGACCATCAAAATCTAACCTATTGGCGGAAACCCCAAAAACTAAATCGCAGACAAGCCCGATGGGTAACCGAACTTCAGGAGTACCATTACAAACTCTACCACATACCTGGATGACTAAATAAAAAGGCCGACTTACTCTCTCGAAGATCAGATCACGATCAAGGCTCCAAAGATAACGACGCCGTAATCGTTCTCAAACCCGAAATGTTCACCAGGATGATAGAATGGGAAACAGACATGGGCTATAAGGAAATATTAGAAAAGATCAGGAAGAGGAAATCAAACACGGAAACGGTCGTACGGAAGGCAATCAACGGAGGAGATGAGAAATTCATGGAACACGATGGAATCGTCTCGAGAAACGGAAAAATCTACGTACCAAAGGACAAACTTCTCCGAGAAACTATCATATCCCTTTTCCACGACAAGCTGCTAGCAGGACATGGAGGAAAGCAAAAAACAAAGGAACAGGTCGCAAGGAGTTATTGGTGGCCCCGGATGATAGAAACCGTGGAGGAATACGTGAAGGGTTGTGAATTTTGCCAGAAGGACAAACCCATCCGACAAAAGAGAGCCGCACCCTTGTATCCGAACGAAATCCCACATCAACCTTGGGAAGTAATGACTATGGATATGATTGGTCCATTGCCTGAGGCCCACGGATATAACGCAATCATGGTATTCGTAGATCGTCTTGGGAAACGGCTCCACCTAGAACCGGTTACTACCGAGATCTCTTCGGAAGGGTTGGCCAGGTTGATGGTCGATCGGATCGTATGGTACCACGGACTGCCAAAGAAGATTATCTCCGATCGAGCAGCCGTATTTACTTCCAAGTTCATGAAGGAACTCTATCGACTATTAGGCGTCCACGGTACACCTAGTACAGCGTATCATCCGCAGACAGACAGACAAACAGAACGAATGAACCAAGAAATAGAGGTTTACCTTAGGATGTTCGTCAACCACAAACAGGACGACTGTCACAAATTGGTCTTGCTTCTTTTACTTCCATCATTATTTCCATTACCTTGGTTCTAGATCACAGATTCCGAGACATATGGTTTCCATCTTTATGATATATCATTCTCTGATTGACAGATCATATCTGTTATTGCACATATTGACATCTCTTAGATACATGATTATCATTCTATGGTTATTTCCATCAGTATCTTCTGATCTACCCTCGTCTTATTGTACTGTTTGCATATATACTTCATAGTTCTGTAGATAGGTCCCCAGCTTGACCTCTTGTACTCTGCACACTTGTACTTGCCCTTTAGCTATGTTGCTTATTGATATTTCTTGCTGATTGTGCAGCTTCCTGACAACGACTGGGATGAATGGTTATCCATGATGGAGTTTTCCTATAACAACAAGGAGCATTCGGCCACGGGGAAGACACCTTTTGAAATAGACCACGGATACCACCCCTATACAGGTCAAGAACCCCAAGGAAGAGTGCAGGACCGAAGAGCCAAATCCTTTGTCAAGGAAAGGAAACAAACCTTCGAAGAGACACGCCAAGCCTTGGAAAAAGCGGCCGAGATAATGAAGAAGTATTACGATCGGACCAAGGGAGATTCCCAAGAGTATTCGAAGGGAGACCAAGTCTGGTTAGAAGGAACCAACATTCAGACGAATCGACCCTCGAAGAAGCTAGACCATAAACGATATGGCCCTTTTAAGATAATCCAAAAAATAGGGAAATCTGCTTATGAACTCGCTCTACCTGTAACCTGGAAACAAAAGGGGATTCATCCGGTGTTTAACGAGGCCCTTTTATATCCCTACACCCGACCTACATCGACATTACAACCGTCCGAACCCGAACCGATCCCAGACCTTATTGATGGTGAAGAAGAGTTTGAAGTACAAGAAATCATTGACGCTAGGATAAAAAGGCATAAATTACAATTTTTGGTGAAGTTTAGAGGCTTCAGCGAACCGGAATGGGAACCCGCAGAAAATCTCACTCACTGTGATGAGGCCCTATCCGAATTCTATAAGAAATACCCCGACGCACCAGGAATTCAACAAGCCCGACAAATCATGGAAGAAATCATGAGGACATGATCCTTAAGGAGGGGGTAATTATTACGAATTCTTTACTGTTCACTATCTTATCTATACAAAGACCTACCCTAAAGTACATGCGTAGTACATGCCGTAGACACAAGGTATGCACTATAAGTACTTGTATCCTTAGAGTAGTTACCTTAGCTTTGTAATATCGTTTCTTTCCTTCTGCCTACATTGCCCTAGTGCTTCGTCTTAAGGTTTTCCGACACATTTTTCATGGTCTAAAGCTGACTCAATATCTTATGCTTTTACATCTGTATCTTACTTGAGCTCTTAAGAGTATGCCAATGTTAATTAGACATTCATATCCATCAAAAAATGAATATATAGGATGTCAGGGAAATATTCTGTGCTTTTACATGACCATTATTTGATTCCTTTGATTTATATGTTGTAACCAGTGTACCAGTTCAATGATATCTATTTTAAATATCACATTCTACTACTCCACCCCTTTCCCACATTTTTAGAGCTACAGATATGCTCCCAGGAGCAAATTTTGCTATTTTTCAGTGATATTTCAACAATATCTCAAGAACCATTGCAGATATGCAAAATCCGATTTCATTTTCGGATTCCCCGACCCAATTTACCCCTATACACCTATTTTTACAATTTTCATCGCCGGCTCCCGGAGAGTTTTTTGTGTTTTTCTCCTCAGCCACAGCTGCTATCCAAAAATGGATTGCAGATCTGAGATCAGCCGAAAAATGCGCACCTGGCAGCACCCAATAATCTTATCTTATCTGTATCTAATCCATTTTATCTATGCACTCTTGAACATTTATAAATGTTGTTTTTGACTCTTTAAAATGTTGTGCCGGGTTTGCCATGAGTATAACAGCTTATGTCAGTATATAAAATTCATGCCGCTGATGCCGCTGGCCTTAGTTTTCGGCTTGAGTGGCCAAAAACCTTATAGGCGATCAGCCCCGCAGAATTGCAAATGTCGTTAACGCATTTTGCCAGGTACATTTGTAAATGTTTTACGATATCAGCTGTGAGCAGTAGGTTTTCTGGACTTGTACATTGTCGGATTCTGGTACACCTCTGAGGTGAACAATATGATTATGAAGGACAATAGATTTGCATGACATACGTTTGTGGTTTCTCGCACGTAGCCTTGGCTTTCTTTGGATCCATGTCAGCCTCATTGAGCGACGGACTCTTGCGCAGGGAATGAGTCTTCGTCTCTGTTGGAGTATCAGGGTAAGTACACTGTTCCAGCTGATGTATTGTATACTCACCATCTTTCCTGACAATAGAGTTGGCTTCGTTGGGGAGTTCTCGTGGTGGGCATTTCTTTGAGGGACATTGGTAGCAGCAGGAAAAGTAGCGGGACAAGCCGCGTTGGCGTGAACCGGATTTACGCTGTCACAGTACGCAATCCAGGAAAATTTCATACAAATTCTAACCACCACCACTCGATCCTTCCACTCACTTTATGTCTAGTATCTGCAATGACTGCGCACCCTTCTCAAATCAGGGGAGAACTTTTCCTAGAGCACCTCAAAAGAGCCCAAAATATCTTGCTGCGAGAAGAGAGGACGATATATTTTGAGGTGTTCACACGAAACGGACTCCAGCGCGTCGAGGGTCGTAAGAAACTAACGCTGAAGCAGTTACAAGAGAAGCAATTCTGGTTGCAAAGTCTGCAGGCATGAGGGAGACTACATTACCCATATCCAAGGTGCTCCACGGAATAAATCAATGCGGAATGGTGGAAGTGAAAGAGGATAACTCTGGCGAACTTGCAATGGACAGAAGGAAAGGATGACAGCCAAGGCAGTATTGCGTGCTAATGAGTATACACGGAAGATGCTGCATAGGTAAACAGAGAGCTCGGGCAACTGAAGTAACTGGATGGTGACAAGTAGCAAGGTAAGACCCTTCTACGAACAAGTCGGTGGGATATGCTGCAAAAGCGAAGTCTGAACCAGTACAGATCGCCAGATGGTGTCAACTGGCATGGAAGCACAAATGCGACCGGGATTCGAAGTAAGCCAACGACATGATATGACTGACGCGAAAGCTAGATGAGTGCCGACACTGCTAGTGCACGCAAGACATCAGCGAGTAGAAATCAGGGGATAAATTGATGAATGACCCACAAAAAACGAAAGAAACGAAAGACGCAGTCGGATTCTCTCAACGGAGCTGAAGCAGAAATGCTAGCCGCGGCGGCAAAATGGATGACCAGATCCTGCCATGCCAGGCAGGCAGGACGAGGACAGGACGAAGACTATAGCATAAAGGCCATGACTTGAGTCAGGGCCAACTTCAACTAGAGTCAAAGCATCAACAGGACGAGGGAGGGAACAGGAAGAGGGAGAAGGAAGTAGTAGACTGGACCGTCGCAGGTGTCCAAATTGGCATCCAGTTCCCACGGACGGCATCAAACTTGGCGTCTGCTATTGTACCAAGTTCCTCCAGCTCCTCCTCTGTCCATGACCTCGACTCTCGTCAAGCATTGGGTCCGACTCTCGTCGGGTCCTCTTCAGCATCATAACCTTCCTTTCGCCCCCATGCACCACCTTCAAGTCCTTGCGCATATCGTTGGTGTACTTACGGATTGAACTCTGACACAACTCTAGTCGCATTGCATCCAATAACCAGGTCGATGACGGTTTCCCCTCGGTACTTTTGGATCTAACACACTTTGCATCAGCTAGGCCCTTATTGTCTACTTCTGCTTCGGTGCTTCTACCGACCTGTCGTTTTTTCTGGGTATACTACACTGGAGGTATTCGTTCGTCCCTGCCTCGATCTATCATGTAGACAATGGCGGCTTCTCGGTGCTTAACGTACTTTGCATTGGCTTGGTCTTCACCGCCTGTTTCTATCCTGGTGCTTTTACTGACAGGCACGATGGAGGCATTTGATCTTCCCTACCTGATTGCATCCAATGGCCAGGTAGACGCAGGTAAGAGCCTTGAGGCCCTTCATGTTCAGTCTACTGATACAAATTTGGTGCTGAAATTTAGGTGCTCTGAAATGTCGCTGAAATGGATATGTGCATCGACATGTTGCTTGTTTCGCGCGGATCCTAATCACTTGGCAGGGAGCTCCTCTTTTGAACCTCCTGTGCACCCTTATTCTCTTACTCTTGAGATTGAGGTATATACATGAATTTCGTGTTGTCTAGTGTCCTGTCTCGCAATCTGTGCACACATCAAGTACTATCGCTAAACCTAATCTGCCCGTGTCACCTTCATGACGTCATTTACACGAGTCATCCCATCCAGTCTTAGTTCTTTGTGCCACTGTCTCAGTAACCCTTTCTGCTTCGAGCTCTGTGCACCAAAAACGCCTCGACTTTTCAGTATCACAGTAGCCTTGTTGTTGAAATGCCCAAGTCTAATAGACGGCGTAGTCCGGATTTCGTGGCCAAGATTGCAGTAACTGACAAACTAGGTGTGTATTATGTTGCTATTATGACTATTGTTTTTTCTTACATGTCAGCATCCTAGTTGCGTGGATAGCCTTGGCACTTGCACGTCCCAGCATTGAATGCACGGTCTCCGAGTTCCTGGAACATGTAAGAGAAGCAAGCAAAATGGTCAGTCGACGACTTACGCCAAGCTGGATATGTGATATGGAGTTTGTCCTTCTGACAATGGCACACCACTCCCTTATCTCCCTCACGTTTCACTCGTCCCACACAGACAGCACCCACGAGATCTATGATATTGCAGAAATTTGTCTTGATTTTAGGGGTATCGACATGTAAGTCCGAAATCCTTCCGCATGCTCTGATAGTCTCAAATTATCCACAGAATGGTTGAAGTATCACCCTCAATCAATCCTTGTGATTTAAAACACGCCGACCAACTACGTTCCTTCATTTCCAAAGCACGACAGTTATTCAAGTCTGTCGCCGCTCCCAATGTGAAGACTGTAAGCTTGAGATTTACACTGGGTCATGAATTCCTTTTATCTAATCTCTATCTCAGTTCTTAAGGGAATCTCTTCGTGTTACTGACACCCGTCGTTATCACGAAGACAACTTCGATGTGTTTGGCGTAGGCGCAATGTAGTAGTCTGGTTTGCATTGTTTGTAAAAAAATATAATCTGAACTTGCGTCATCCTATCCTAAGTACCTTGATTGAACACGGGGACACTAAGGCCATGCCTAAGTGGCTGCTGTCATGGAAAGCAACCAAGGCATTAAAATTGTTCTTTGGAAGACTGGAGAAAGAAGGTGTGTTAATTTCTTTCTGATTGGATGACTTCTCGATTCTCAAAGTGCATAGACTCTTCTGCTAGCGCAACTGTGAAGGGCTGGTGGACTTTGAAACTATCGTGGCTGCGATTATTACCACGATCCTGTATTTATGTCTCTTTCCCATATAAAACATGCAGACTCAGATGCTTAGCAAAATTCATAGTACTGGTCAGAGCCTGTTTTAAAATGACCTTCAAATTTTGTTTCTTCAAGTATTGATTTACCAACTTCAAACGACATTGAATCATGTTGCAGGTCTGACTAGTGCTACAGACCACTCAATTCATCTTCCATTTTGACAACCACTTCAGAGTATAGTATGGTAATAAAGTTATTGAATTTGGAATGTGGGCCAAGGTTCAGATTCAATTTCTTGATTTTTCCTGCCTTAGTGCTTTAGCAACTGGACCTCTTGTTACCTTAAGTGAAAAGTACACTCTGGTACTTTTCAAGTGTATGGAGAGTGCATGCAGACTTGTGTACACTCTGTGCATGCCTACACCCTGCACGCATACACTCTGCTGCACTCTGCACTGCATACACTCTGGGCACACTCTGCATGCATACAGTACACTACACTCTGCATGCGTACAGTACACTATACTCTGCATGCACTCTGCATGCACTCTGCACGCACTCTGCACGCACTCTGCACGCACTCTGCACGCACTCTGCATGCACTCTGCACGCACTCTGCATGCACTCTGCACGCACTCTGCATGCACTCTGCACGCACTCTGCATGCACTCTGCACGCACTCTGCATGCACTCTGCACGCACTCTGCATGCACTCTGCACGCACTCTGCATGCACTCTGCACGCACTCTGCATGCACTCTGCACGCACTCTGCATGCACTCTGCACGCACTCTGCATGCACTCTGCACGCACTCTGCATGCACTCTGCACGCACTCTGCATGCACTCTGCACGCACTCTGCATGCACTCTGCACGCACTCTGCATGCACTCTGCACGCACTCTGCATGCACTCTGCACGCACTCTGCATGCACTCTGCACGCACTCTGCATGCACTCTGCACGCACTCTGCATCCACTCTGCACGCACTCTGCATGCACTCTGCACGCACTCTGCATCCACTCTGCACGCACTCTGCATCCACTCTGCACGCACTCTGCATCCACTCTGCACGCACTCTGCATCCACTCTGCACGCACTCTGCATCCACTCTGCACACACTCTGCATCCACTCTGTGCGCACTCTGCATCCACTCTGCATCCACTCTGTGCACACTCTACATCCACTCTGCATCCACTCTGCATCCACTCTGTGCGCACTCTACATCCACTCTGCACACACTCTGCATCCACTCTGCACACACTCTGCATGCACTCTGCACACACTCTGCATGCACTCTGCACACACTCTGCACACATTCTGCATGCACTCTGCATGCACTCTGCATGCACTCTGCACACACTCTGCATACACTATCTTGGGACTCTATTTGACTGAATTCAATTTACAAAAATGTTCCAATATTGCAGTTCTGCCTTTCTCTGTAACTCTGGAGTATTTTCATTGCATTTCAATGTCAATCCTGTATTGTTTTTGTTACCTTGTATTTCCCCAGTATTTGAGCCAAACATACAAGAATCAATATGATAAATTCTAAATTCCATATCTCCCGCCTCAATTTGCTAAAAATACAGGAAATAATACCAATTATATAATCCCTTGTATAACATCAACATTATGGTTCAAGGTTTCATATTTTCTCTGTATACTCCCCAACATTACTGAAGTAATTCAGGAAGTATTTTTGTGTGGTTGTGTTCTGTATTTCATCCAGAAATGTTATGGTAAATACTTATAGCAATACTGTGATCTTGTGTCACCCTGTATTTTCCTGACTTTATGATACACATACCCTGTATTTCCAGTGTATTTCCCATGATTTACACAGGAATTACAATGAACTTTTTCAAAAAAAAAAAATCCCAGTAATTCTTTATAAAATAATTATACATTACAAGATGAGATACTGTGACACATGTATTTATTGTATTGCCTAACGTATATCTGATGGAATTACAGAGGATATACAGAATCCCAAAACTAATATCCTTGTTCTATATTGTCATTGTAATGTTGATGGAAATACATACTGAAATGTTCATCATAATTCTTCTGTAATTCCATCATATTTCCCCTGATTTATGGTAATTTGCACCCAGTGTAAAGGATCCGGACAGATCCGGCAGATGCGTGGATGTAACAATATCAACACAAGCAAAGAAACTAGTCATTTGTACCTGCATCTTTTCTTGTTCTCCATCATTGGAGCATAGTTGATTTTCATTAGCACCCTGCCAAAGGCATATACAGCAAATTAAAATGTCTAAATTTGTTCTTGCAGAATGGTCTTGGTGCTGTTCATGAATCAATGATGTGGTTGTATTCACAACTACTGATCAGAGAAAATTAATCCAATATCAAGACCTACAGAGGCACAGTAACCAAGGTTACACATTAAGCAAGAGGTTCCAATTCATACTATATAAATCTACATAGTTGCCCATAGCAATATGTAGCTCTCATAGCAATTATAGGAACCTCCATCATTTTTTCCCAATGGTTGTCACGGAGAGGCGACAACGAGAGAGCAAAGCAAGAGTAAGACGAGCTGGAGCAAGTAGACTAGTCCGAATAGACCAAGTTAGATTAGAATAGTAAAAGAATACAAGGCATACCTAGTCCAAATAGACCAAGAGGTCAAGATGAGGACTAGGTTACAGGATGTAGAGTTTAAATATGTTTCTACAGAGATCGGAGATGTGAAACTAGGGTTAAGGGCCTACAGCACTACTACCACATGTTCAGGAAAGATTGTGGTAAGACTATGGAAAGGTTATGGATAAGTATGATCAAAAGGGAAATGAAAGAAAGGTGTAAACAGGGTGTAGAGGTGCGAGGCAGCAATAAGGCTGTGTAGTTAAGGTTTAAGGTTTGGAAGTAAGGTTTAAAGGCAATAGCAAACAGAGACATACAAGTATAAATGTCTGTAAATAAAGGAAAATGAATATTAGTAATCAGAATAAAATGTCAGTTATTTAATCTTTACGACAATGGCATTCCAACTAACATCACCATTTATTTGGGATTGTCATAATACAGTTCCTACTGCCATCTCAGTAGTTCAAAGTGGCAAAGCCTTTCTTTGAGAATTTAATGGTGGAGCATTGCACAGTGGAGTGTCTGTAAGGGCAACACCTTGGAAGTGTGAGGACCGTGACTACACTCAACACAACTGCAGGTGGGGATCCAAAGAGTCTATAGTCAGTGCTATGTACATACAGAGGGACATACTATGCTAATGAGTCGTTATTTTAGTGGAAAGAACCCCACCAAAACAAACAAAACACTTTTAATTGTTTGAGGTGCTCGTGAACAGATACAATGTCCTTAGGAAAAAGTACACCTTTGACTTAACATGCTTTGTAAGACTTTTGGGTTTTATAACAGATGGTATATCAGAAAACGGTAAACAAGTCAAGTTCAATCACTTTCTCTCAAAACAGTACTTCAGATTCAATACAGAGGTTCAGTCAAGATCAGATTGCAGCAGTAGTCAGATATTCAGACAGACAGACAGACAGTTCAGATTCAACAGTAACAACAGTATAGATTCACAGTATATTTTGACTTTAGAGGTGATCAACCTTTGGTTCACTTATTTATAGTTTAGAGCTTACACTAGTAGGTTATATTCATGATGGCCCAAAGCTATAAGCTCCAGATGCTCACTAGTGTACCGTACAATGTGTCACTACTTTTCTACTGTACAACCTACCTACTTTTATACCTATTCTAGAATATATTTGAATGTCCGCTAAAATACTATTATAATAATACAAAATTATCGTTTGGTAGGTGTATTGAGTCCAATCATTCCTTATAAGTATATCTTCTCCTTTCTTGCTCATTTTACCATATAGATTTTGTAGGAAAATGTAGGTTCCTACGGCTTTTTACTTCCCCTGGTTTCAACATTTTCAACTCAGTAGCAGGCGATCATAATGCTCCACTATACTGCGGTTGTCCCTCCTGATAGTCTCAGTAGAGCGATTAGTCGGATTCCAATTATCCAGCTACATTCAGTACTCTCGGACTATAATACTTTTACTTTCTCTTTTATTATTGTGGCGCTACCGAAAGTCCTTGGTTAACTATTCTTTAATAGTATTCTCTTCTTCGGTAGTGCAGTTCTAATCAACGGATTAGTATACCCAATGATACCTTGTAGATCGATAGTATTCAATCTATAGTTTCACTCCTAAAACCGATTGTATCCTGTTCTACCGAATGCCATTCTTACCAGTCTCGGTAGAGTTTCTCTCTTCAGTATTGGTCCAAGGTGTTATCCTTGGTACTCTAATGGTTATTATACTCTCTCTCTCTTGTAGTATTCGGTGGACTACTGAACAAGATTTTAGATAGTGGTCTATCTATTTCCATAGTGTACTTGGCGATCGTACTGATCTTATAATGCTTTGTCTGATCACTGCTTTGGTAGATCTATTCCATTTCGATCTTCACCCTCCTAATGCATTTATCACAAGATTTCTATTACCAGTCTTTAGGCTTCAATTACCAAGTCGGTAAATCCCTTGAGTTGTAACAAGTACACAACTAGTTTAAGTAGGAATTTGAAGTTATCTTAGTAACTTCAATAGGGTGGATCTGCTACTATAAACTGTTTTGTCCGGTAGTACATCTGTCATAGTATTCAGGATAAGCTAGATCTCTATCCGTTCATACTTAACATTATTACTACCGAATGGTCTGCAATACTTAATACTTTAACTAGCAGTTCGGGCTCACTCTAGTCCTTTATTACCCATTTTACACAAGATAATGCACTTTATTCGTCCAAAAATAGTATCTAAAATGCGATTTTTGACGGTGTATCAGCGCCAGCTAGCCCTTCCACATTATGGAAAGATTATGGACAAGAATGATTGAAAGGGAAATGAAAGAAAGGTGTAGACAAGGTGTAAAGGTGCAAGGCAGCAATAAGGCTGCACACACTGTGTAGTTAGGGTTTAAGGTTTGACAATAAGGTTAAAGGAAATAGTAAGCAGGAACATACAAGTATAAATGTCTGTAAATAAAGGAAAAATGAATATTAGTAATTGGAATAAAATGTCAGTATTTAATCTTCACGACAACTGTCATCCACAAAAATGCATAGTATCACACAAATCATGAGATGAAAGTCTTATACTGTTATTCTAACCCAACTACTGAACTGTTATATCTCAGGATTTATATAAAAACTCTTAGCAACATCTAATACAAAGATGTGATAACCCAGATTTTTGGAAAAGCAGAAGTCTGGAGAAAAATAATTACTTACATTTGCAAATAAACAATTTTAGACATATCTTCAAGGACAGTACAGCCAAGATTGGTACAAAAGTATATTAATATTAAACATTTTCATAAAAATTGTTTACAAGAGAGGGAACCATATGCAATTGATTGTCCATCAAAATCAATAACTTCAAGTGTGCAAAACTAGAAGAGCTAGAAGGAAGGAGAAGTTTATCAGTCATCTGTATAGCATAGGGCCCATTCATTTCCGTAAACACAGTTTTCAATTGAGACTTTATTATAACCAGGATATGGAATTATCAGACAGGTATTTGGTGTAAAAAATTTCCGACGGAACTGAGGTGGAATCCAAACAGTACCATTCTGCTGTTGAGAATAGTAAATCCATCCATTGGCATGCATGTGCCATGAATTTGAATGGACATTTGAGACTCTGATGTTTGAGCCACCACCAGAGACAATTCTTGTCCCATCTGGGGAGAATTGAACAGAATCTCCATGTCCTTGCAGTGGTTCCCTTACAGGAATCCCAGTGTCTACATCCCAAATTCTCACAGTCTTGTCATCAGAGCCAGAGACAATTCTCTTCCCATCTGGGGAGAATACAACTGACCAAACAGAAGACTCATGTCCTTGCAGTGGTTCCCCTACAGGAGTCCCAGTGTCTGCATCCCAGATTCTCACAGTCTTGTCTGAAGAGCCAGAGACAATTCTCTTCCCATCTGGGGAGAATCCAACTGACAAAACAGAAGACTCATGTCCTTGCAGTGGTTCCCCTACAGGAGTCCCAGTGTCTGCATCCCAGATTCTCACAGTCTTGTCTGAAGAGCCAGAGACAATTCTCTTCCCATCTGGGGAGAATTGAACAGAATCTCCATGTCCTTGCAGTGGTTCCCCTACAGGAGTCCCAGTGTCTGCATCCCAGATTCTCACAGTCCTGTCTGAAGAGCCAGAGACAATTCTCTTCCCATCTGGGGAGAATACAACTGACCAAACAGAAGACTCATGTCCTTGCAGTGGTTCCCCTACAGGAGTCCCAGTGTCTGCATCCCAGATTCTCACAGTCTTGTCTGAAGAGCCAGAGACAATTCTCTTCCCATCTGGGGAGAATCTAACTGACCAAACAGAAGACTCATGTCCTTGCAGTGGTTCCCCTACAGGAGTCCCAGTGTCTGCATCCCAGATTCTCACAATCTTGTCATCAGAGCCAGAGACAATTCTCTTCCCATCTGGGGAGAATCCAACTGACAAAACAGAATTCTCATGTCCTTGCAGTGGTTCCCCTACAGGAGTCCCAGTGTCTGCATCCCAGATTCTCACAGTCTTGTCTGAAGAGCCAGAGACAATTCTCTTCCCATCTGGGGAGAATCCAACTGACCAAACAGAAGACTCATGTCCTTGCAGTGGTTCCCCTACAGGAGTCCCAGTGTCTGCATCCCAGATTCTCACAGTCTTGTCTGAAGAGCCAGAGAAGATTCTCTTCCCATCTGGGGAGAATCCAACTGACCAAACAGAAGACTCATGTCCTTGCAGTGGTTCCCCTACAGGAGTCCCAGTGTCTGCATCCCAGATTCTCACAGTCTTGTCTGAAGAGCCAGAGACAATTCTCTTCCCATCTGGGGAGAATCCAACTGACAAAACAGAATTCTCATGTCCTTGCAGTGGTTCCCCTACAGAAGACCCAGTGTCTGCATCCCAGATTCTCACAGTCTTGTCTGAAGAGCCAGGGACAATTTTCTTCCCATCAGGTGATACAGCAATACTCCATACTTCTGAATCTACTATCCACCTTCCAATTTCAACTGTAATTGTTTTATAAACAACTCTCATTGTTCTTTTGAACTTTTGAGTTACTGAAATAGTGTCTGCCCAAAATGGTAGCACACTCAAATATAAATGAGGTGTGTATTCATTCACTTCATTTAACCCAAAAGTTCTTGCAACCTGTCTGAGACTCTGCACTTCAACTTGGATGGTGTTAATTATTTCTTTCTTTTGTTTGTGTTTTAGTAATTACTCATAATACATTAATTTCAAACATTTACCTTTTCCATATTTATTAATTTGTCAAAGCCCTCCTCACATGTCTCCATATTACCATTGTTGACTCTCCTTATCAGATTCATGGCTTCAATCCAGAAAACTCCTCTTTCACCAATAAACAAATTCAATGCCTTAGCAAGGTCTTCACCCATGTTTGCTCTCCCCAAATGGTAATGCCAGAATTGACATGAATATTGCAAACCAGTATCAATATTTCTTTCAATAATGTCATTGATCCCTGGAACCTCCTTATCCTTCACAAATGATGATGGCAATTTACAAATGTTGAATTGGAGTTCTTCCATGGTGTCAAAGCAGCCCTTGGCTAGCAGGTGGTGTTGTTTTGATGAGTCACAAAAGAATATATCTGACCTTGTTTTATCAGCCAGATAATCTGGAAAAGATGCATGGAAAGTATAAATTCCTTGATCTTTTGAATTGATGTACAACACTGATTGCAGATTTGAAATTATTCTCTCAACCCATTCAGTATCATGTCCAAGGATTTTGGAGATAACCCCACAGGATACAGGCCTAGCACTGTGTGTTGTAGTATACAAGATCTCCAAAATTTGTGCTTGATCTTCAACTGTATCAGTCACAGCAGTGATGGCAGCAGTGATGATATCTGAATAGAGGGTGTCCAAATATTTTGTTTGAGCCTTTTCTGGATTTTGGACTGCATTACTGGTTACTTTTTGCAGCCTTGACTTTGTGTTCCCAGTAGATAAATACCGCACTATAGTAGCAGCATAGATAAACAGTTTACCAGACTGGACCACAATTATTCTGATGCTTTGCTCAGAGATTGAAGGAAGTTCATCCTGAAGATATTTGAAAATATCTTCTTGAACCAGCATCTCTTCCACATTATGAAGCTCAAACTTATCTACCTGACCTGAGGAACCCATATACTTGGAAACATATGTCTCTGGACGGCTAGTAAAGAAAAATTTTAAACCTGACAGCTTTTGGTCTTGAATGGCAGGTATCAAAAATTTCAGTAGCTCTTCAATCCCTTCACACTCATCCAGGGCATCGATTATAATCACAGGTGTGATGGTTTTAAACTCTCCTGTTGTTTTAGCTGCATTCCATGGTGCAATGATAAGATTGTCAAGTTGCAAATTGCAGCCCTTGGAAGCAAGATCTGGCCTATTCTCCAAACTCCTTTGCAGTGCCTCTGCAAATGTATGAGAATATCTACTCAACTGGTAAGCAATTGTTGGCAGAATGAGCTGATACTTTCTACACTCCTCTATCTGCCTAGAGCAGAAGAATGATGCTGCCAGGTGTGCCTTTTTCTCCAGGAGCAAACACAGAGATTTGGCAATTGTACTTTTTCCAGTTCCAGCCATTCCACACATCCAGTAGCCCAATAAAGTAGCAGTATCAACATTGTCTGCCCATTTGTCAATATCTTCAAGGATTTGTTCCCTAGTCCCTGCAGTGCATGGTTTTCTGATTTGGTCTTTGTCCAGTCCAGCATCATGCAAGGCTTTTAGAGAACAGTTCAGCCTCTCCAGATTCAAATACTGAATTTTATGAGATTTGTGACATTACATATTCATCTTAAAGGAATACTTACCTGCCAGATTTTCCCAGTCCTTTTCTCAACAATATAGATAGCTGCAGCCTAGCAGCAACTTAGAGTAATTCAATCAAAAACCAAATAAACCTTACCTGACACTCAGCACATGCCTTCTGTATATCATCAAAATACTCTTTTATCTCTCTTGATATACTTTCAGAATCAATCATGTTCATCAAGCGATCTATCATGCTTTTGTTCTTCTGATCACCAACTTTGATTGAGATCTCCTCCAATTTACTGTATTCAAGAATGTTTAATTTCTGTTTTATTAAGATTTGATTATATTTCTCACCTTCTGAGAGTCTCAAAATGTTCCTTCATCTCATGATTGCCTGCTTGTGCACTGTGTTCTTCAACAGCCTGCAGCTTTATTTTCAGATCTTGGGCCAATTTGATCACTTGTTCATCATTATCAGTTACTTGCTGGAAAAGACACTGGTCAAATACCATATATATACAGACAATTTACCAAAGACTACTTACAAGATACACTTCAATACACTTTTTCACAGATCCAATTGCAGTCCCAATTCCAGGAACTGGAATCAGGTCAGATAACTCCTTTAAAACCCCAAGGCTTTCAGCAGTCAACTCAAGAGCAGTTTTTCCTTTTCCAGAAGATTTGTTTTCAACAGAGGTTTCATCAGCATTGATTGCTTTCTCCATATTCTGATCCTGCTGAACATTGGGAGGCTGAGTAATAGAAGCAGAAGCCTGAGATTGATCCTGTCCCTGAGCTTCTTGTGTATCCAAAACTACAGGTGTCTCGGATCCAGAGGTAGAGAATCCAATATCATTAGCAGGAGAGCTACCTTGCTGGTGACTGGTGTGAAGGTTTGGAGCAGAAGCTGAAGCTGATATGTTTGGAGTATTCATCTTGTTCTTCAACCTAGAGAATGGAGCTCTGAGTTTATTGAGAACCCGATCTTTGATATTCTTGGAAGAAGGCATTCTGTGACGATGTGACTTTATGTGGTGCAAGTTTACGATGATGATGCAAGGCGAGGTCTGCAACTCGAGCATGTGCACGTGAGAGCCTATTAGAAGTTCACGTTCTTAAGGTTTGGATGTCCGTTTTAAAGTTTGGATGTACATTTTAAAGTTCGAGCTTGTGAAACAGAAGCGTGTAGAGCATGTGTTTTGACTCGTGCTCTTTGCTGGCTCCGCACAAGTTCCATGGATTGCCTCGGAGATGTGTAAACTAGGGTAGATGCAGTAGAAAACCTTTGATCCCCTTCAAATGCAATATATTCCCTGAACCTGAATTTCCAGTAAAGAGATAAGAAACCTGTGTTAATTTTGAAGATCCTACAACATCAATGTACCTTGCACCCTCGACCTACTATTTTGCTTCAATTGCAGAAACTCGTCCATAATCAAACAATTCGGCACCTACTTTGACCATATGGTTCCTTCTAAATGAATGCCTTTAATCACCTCACTAATCAAATTCTGTACGTATCCTGCATCATGGTACTTTTCGTGAAAATGAGTCCACGTCAAATAGCAACATACTGTCCCATTTCATTCAATTCGCTTGTCACGCGTCACACCCGATTTTCGAAAACCCCGGAAATAATTTTTTCTCGATTTTTCCGATTTTTAGGGATTTTTCGAAAAAATCAAAAAGTCACGTGCGTGGCGAATTGAATGAAATGGGACAGTATGGCGCAAAAAAGAGCCACATAGTTAATTCCTTGTCTCGATTGCGCCTTTGAAGCGCCCGTTTCTCCCTCGCGGATCATCGATCATGTTTCGCATTGCACAGGGAATTACGGAAAGTGATATATGAGCTGCACATCAAGGGATAATCACGGTCTGACCAATGTCAATAATACCAAATCCACCCTCTTTTCTCCACGACTTTCTGAGATCAATGCATTTACAACCTGCCGTCGTCTCATCATCCATCTGCCTTCGATCCATCGTAACTTCCCTGCTCCTAATAAAAGCTCCAATGAGCTCGACCAACGGTTCCTTGCTTTCATCCTCGCTTCCGCAAAACGTTCCAAAATGCATTCCCAGAGTATGGCGTGAGCGGACATCCTTTGCAAGCGCGACGGCATCCCGTGGTGAAGCGTGTAAAGTAGAGAGAAGTGTTTCAGTCGCGTCTGCAGTTAGCTATGTGGATAAAAGTTATAAGGTATCCTTTCACCCGAACGAATGCGAGCGCACCCTAAAACCCATCTGACCTAATATTGAAAGTGACGCTCCTCGCCATATCGGTACCATGGCAAGATCGAAAGGACCATACTTTGTACCTATTTCAGCGAACGTAGGACAGGGACCAGAGGATGTAGTGTAACCCGTGTCACTAGATAAAAATGTTATCGAGACGGGAAAAACACAGGAAGAATGAGAAACATACCCAGCGTGATAAATGCTACAACTTGGCGTATCAGAATGCGAGGAAAAGTACCGCACGACCCAGCTAGCCCAGAGTGTGTGGTTCTGATCCAGGATACCACGTCCTGTCCATCCGCCGTATAAGAAATTATCCAACTGGGAAATCTCGAATACAAAGGCTCACCGCTGTTATGTTGTGCTGGCGTGCAGACGACTTCTAACTGGTTCCTCTCGCCGCCAGGAAGCGATACTGTGTACCACCAATCCAATTCTTTGACCTTTTCCTCATTCACACCAAGTTCTGTAACTATAATCTCCTTCACTCCCAGAGGAACCAGAAATCGGGCATTCGGAGAGCGCTCGATGATGTCTGTCAACGCTTGGATATCTAGGTGGTCATTTCACCAAATCCCGGTAAAAGAAAAGGTCGTACAGCGAATTCTCCCGCTGCGCCTTCTTCCTCCTTACCGCCGATCAATGAAGAGCCAGGAGAAGAGTTCAATTTCCTCCAACTCCCGAAAACTAATAAAGGAAAGGGAGTTATCATTACGGAAGTTATAGACGAAGACGAACCTACTGCAGCTAATGGAGATGAGGACGCCGAAGGAAGCTACGACCTGGATTATCTAGCTTCAGTTGGACCCGGAAGCCGACCAGATCTTCAATCGAATTCGACTGTTGTCCCTCCTCCTGCGAATCCAACTTCCACTGGCGTTAGTGATTCTACAATTCCGAGTGATAATCCTGCTCTAGCTGCAGCACAAGCCTTTCTAAACTCCTTGTCTACTCCCGGAGTAACGTCGAAAAACACAGTGAATGTCATGGAGGGTAAAGGCTCGGTTCTGTACCGTAATCCTCCGAGCGTACTTGAAGTTTTTCATCGCGCTATTCCCATCTACCAAGAATGTCTTTCGGCTTCCGTTTCGAAATATCACGAACCCATGGATCCGGGGAAGGATATTCTTAAAAACTTGGGTGCTATTGACGGTTGCACTGGAAACATATCAAAATAATCCACTGTGGAATATTTTGAAAATATAGAGATACTGTACCATTTCAAAGTAATGTTCATCAGGTGTGACCTGTGACCAATGAACTCCACCAGAAACCTGGTTCATTCATCAGGATTGTGTGTGACAGCCAAAATTTTTAGTTCATTTTGACTAACTCATCTACAAAATGTCCTTGTTTTTAGACTGTATGATACACCTTTTGGTTGGAAAGGGTATCTCAAGCCATTAGAAAGGCAAAGAAACTCTAAGGTGACAAAAAAAAATGAATATTTTGATTATTTAACAAAAAGTACTTGGTTGGTCACACAGTTCAAAGTTCACTGTGATGTGTGACACTGGCCTTATAATTCCTAGTTCAAACCTTTGTGTGATGCGTGACTGAACATTACTTCAAAATGATACAGTAATATTCCACAAAAAATCAAAATAAAATCTGATAAAATATATAGAAAATATTTTGATTGAAGATTAAAATATTTCATAGTGGATTATTTTGATAATATATTATGTAATATTTTGATCCACAAGACAGTGGATTGCCAATTTATTTTTAAAATATTCACTCTTTATTCACAAGTGGTTTATTTTGATAGTCAACCACAATCTGCTGTGTAAATGCATCAAAATAAGTTCAAAATAGTCTACCACATATTATAAGGATCATATTTTAATAGCCAACAATATAAAATTTTCTGATCTGTTGCCAAGATATGCTCAAAATTGTCAAGAAATACTCATGTAGAATATTTTGGAGGGGACAAGTTAAGACTCAATATATACCATCAAATTAGGTTTAAAATATTATCTCCATAAGTCATCACAAAATATATTAATAAGTATAGAATAATTTTTTGACCTCTATTTTGACTTGTGAGGAAGAAAGTTCACAAAATATCATTATATCTTGAATGTTATTATTGATTATATTACTCCAATTATTATCTAATATATTCACCAGATTTTATTTGGATGCAATGAGTAAATTTTATTGGTAATCATACAAACATTACATTTACATTTTAATATACTCAGTATTGATCTATATGATCTCTATAATCTCAAATGGTATATCTTGGAAGGATGGTTTTTCATATAAGAGTATATGAAAAATGTGGTAAATTGTACAAAAATGTAGAAATGTGTAAAAAGTGGTGATTTGTGCAGAAATGTGAGGAAATATTAGAGAGGACACATTCCTTTACTTTCTACACTTAATTATTACACTTTTGTCCAACTTTTTATAACTGCATTATTCTCACTTCCCTTACTTTTCTACACCTTTGTAATAGTTGAGCACCTTTTCCACTTTTCTGCATTTTTCCACACTTTCTCACAATTTTTCCACACTTTTCCATGCTTTTCATATTTTACTTTGTATACTATTCTCATTCACATTTCCACACTTTTCTTCACTCTTCCACACTTTTCTTCACTTTTCCCACACTCTTCCACACCTTTCAGTACTTTTTGACACTTTTTGTCTTTTCTTATTTTGCTATTCTTTTTGCCACTTTTAGTTTCTAAGGGCATTAAACAATTGGGTTTCAAGCTTGTATTATTCTGAAGAAAAGTGAAGAAAAGTGTGTAAAAAGTATGGAAAAGTGTAGAGAAGTGTGAAAAAGTGCAAAGGTGTAGGGAAAAGTAGAGATATGAAAAGTGTAGAAAAGTGCAGAAAGTGTAGAAAAAGTGAAGAAAAGTAATGGGCTCCATTTTCTACCCTTTTCTCTATACTTTACTTCAAA